>PYXC01001933.1:1595000-1597500 GCA_015244755.2 Tenualosa ilisha | reverse complement strand
CTTCTACACATATCTGCATAACGAGAAATGTACTGTAATTTTACCTTTTAACATTTTGTTATTTACATTTTTTTATTTATTATTTTCAAGAGATTTAGCATAACCCTACTGTTCCACATATCCTACCTATGACTTTGTTAACAGAGGACATCTGAGTCAGTGGGCTTCACTCGCTTCACTTCACTAAACCCTATTCATGCGACCTTTGACCTCTGTGGCATTGAAGTGTTTTTCTATCTGGAATTTGCTCCTACAGGTACAGGTGCACACACTCAAGAGGAGCAGTGACTTGCTTGTGCAAAATCACTGGCTGTTGCATTTCCATCAATTAGATAATTACATTTAAATCTTTTAAAAGGGACCTTAGGAACACATTTAAGACACTGAATTCTTAAGCACATATTGGTGAATAAGGCGCTATATCTTCTGTAGGGTTCCTGGACTCATCAACTGACCTGATTAGCTTTCTCTAGGTCAGCCATCACCACCTCCATTCGGTCGACCCTGAGAAGCAAAGCAGAGAGGAGAACAGCACAGATCAGCGCGGGTGATGTGGTCCATTTTAAACGCTGTCCGCCCCAGTCTAAGCCTCTAGGCCTCCCACAGATTTGAAAAACGCACATCTGGAGACCATCGCTGGGGCCCTTAGATGATTACCAATATGTATTGTGTGTATGTGTGTGCGTTCATGTGTATGTATTGTGTGTGTGTGTGCGTGTGTGTGTGTGCGTGTGTGTGTGTGTGCACATATGGCCACTCCAGATCAACTCCCACGCCCCCATTAGAGCCCTCTCCGTGTTATGGTAATCCCTCTCTCTCGGCAGGAGAGTGGGGGTTTATGGACCAGGGAGGGTGGTGTTGATGGGTGGTGGACTGGACCTGGGTTGGGGTTGTAGCCAATGGTTAAGGGCCAGCGCCACATGTTCCCAGCCAAGAGTAAAACAGAGGGATTACACTGATACTGCCTTTAGAATCCTGCAGTAATGCATGCTAATCTCATATCATGTTCGCAATGCCGCAAAAAGTTAGTGCTCGGCTTGGGGGTTTGGGGTGTTTAAAACACAACTGGGACTCTCTCTCTCTTTTCTAACACAAGCTGTCTGTTCAGTGATTGCACTGACTGATATGCCATTCTGAGGGTCAGGCACAAGCCCCCCCAGGAAGACCCAGTGGACTGGACCGGGCAATCCCACCTCCCGAACACACACACACACACACACACACACACAGTCTGCTAGAGCTCTGACTCTCTCATGCATCCGCCCCCTCAGACACACACAATAACAGACACACACACAAACACAAACACAAACACACTCCCTCAAAGAGACCCTCTGCCCCAGGGCCATATTGCTGTGGCCTCAATCCCAAAGTTTCCATACTGCACTTACTGACCTGTGTCACACGATAAGCCAATGTTCTATGCTTTACCACATAAACCCTGACATCAATCCAGAGTAACGCAACACAGCTGGAACTATACATACATTAATAACTCCCACAGTGGACTGGACAGTGTTCGCAATCATATAATATCATATTGTGGTATAATATCAATGCAAAATATTAAAATATTACACACTAATATCATAGTGTTGTGTTGAATACAATTTGAATACATCATCTTTAATAAAGTAGCACAAAGCCATCTCAATAATTGTGATGACAGTGGTTTGTATGTGGCTGGGCCATGCGCTTGGGCAGTGTGTCGTGTCTGGAGCCATAAGCTCCTTTCTGTGTTTAAAAGCAGCGTTCAAACAGAAAAGCCTCTAAAAGCACACCAAACAGACCACAGAGAGAGAGAGAGAGAGAGAGAGAGAGAGAGAGAGCATTAGGATGGGCTTGAAATGCAGCCTGTCTAGTGCTTTTCTGACAGCTTTCTCTGTGTGTGTGTGTGTGTGTGTGTGTGTGTGTGTGTGTGTGTGTGTGTGTGTTGTGCATGTGTTTGTAAGTGTGTGTGTGTTCACCTTCACACAACTGGAGCTTATACAGTGCTCTCATCATTCACACATATGTGCACACACAAAGGCACACACACACACACACACACACACACACACACACACACACACACACACACACACTCACACATTATATTGCTCCCATGCAGCGATGTGTTAAATGCTCTGCTGATTCATTTAATGGGAGCATGTAATTTGAATTTTGCTCATTTGAGATGCTGAATAGTCTTCATTGGGCTTTTGTGTTGAATTTCAAAGGCATTTACTGAAGCAGTACACAGGGGTGCTATTGATTCTGCCCATTTTTCATTTTTGGGAGGATGCTGGAAACACCTCCATCTCCACTCAGTGAAACAGGCAACACTTCCCCAACACTTCCCTTTTTTCCCCCCCAACAAACATGTCACCGTGGAGATCATCGCTAGCAGAGGTTAATGATGAGAATCATTGGATTCATCATCATTATGCTCATCACTGCTCTGGGATACCTGGATACAAGCTCCCCCTCTGCGACATCAGCCGAAGCAGGAACACGGGAA
>PYXC01001933.1:1585000-1587500 GCA_015244755.2 Tenualosa ilisha | reverse complement strand
AGACTGGCCCTGAACTAACTGACAGCCGTTGACAGAATGTAAGCTGCTTTGGATGAAGGCGTCTGCTAAATGCATACATGTAATACACAGAAGTAAATCATTCCTACAGCACATGAAATCTAACATGCATGTGTGAAATCCTGATTTTCTGTGATATAGACTGAAGTGTTGTTGTCTGTGGTCAGATAAGGGCACACTGGGGGGTTTTCAGAGTGAGTACTTGCACTCCGCAGATGCACAGCGTGGTGCACCTTCTCTTCAGGGGGAAAAGTTTAAAAGCACGGCGCCCATCAAAATGCTGCTGTATGCACATTATAAAAGCCCTCATGGTGAGTACCATGTGGCTGCAAAAAGGCTGTCCTACTGTGTCTGTGTAAGTGCTCATTTGTGTGTGTGTGTGTGTGTGTGTGTGTGTGCGTTTGTGTGTGTGTATAATTATATTTGTTAGAATTTATGTCTGTGTGTGTGTGCGCATGTCCATATTTCTGAGTATGTATGCAAGTGTTTGTGTGTGTGTGTGTGTGTGTGCCTGTGTGTGTGTACACACCTGTCTCCAAGGTCTGTGTTTTGTTCTCGGCCTCCTGTAGTCTGGCAGCCAGAGCGTCGTGCTTCTCCTGTAGCTCCCTGGGAGAGGCACGGAGCACCACACACACACACACACACACACACACACACACACACACGTGTGTTAAAATCCTGTGTCCTGCTAACTCTGTCTACTGATTGCCACACATGGAAATGTACTCACATTCAAACCTAAGCCATATTTCATGTCTAAAATCAAACCGGCCCAGTCAATATTTCACAGTTGAAATAATGTTCATAAGCATACTTATTATTGGATACTGCAGAATCTCTAGGCCTTCAGAAGATGAATGCACTGTTAAGCTTTCATTTGCTGTGTCTTTCATTTTGTGGTTAGCATACTTGCTGGCTAACGTTGGACAACGTTTGATACGCAGTAATGTGGAGAAGCGAGTTCTCACCTCTCTCTCTCCACAAAGTCGTTGGGTGGGTCTTCCTCCTGGTCTGACCCCCGACCCTGTAATGACCTCTTATACTCCTCTATCTTCTCCTGAAGTGCTTTAATGGTGAGCTCTGAGAGAGTGAGAGAGGGACAATCAGACAGAGAGAGAGAGAGAGAAAATTGTATTTACATTATTTTTATTTGGTTATTTTTGTTATTTTGTTATTATTTTTATCTTATTATTTTCATTTTTTTATCACCTAAACTCTCCGCTATGTCAGATGCTTTTATTGTTTTCATTTTTACTGCATTATATACACCATACTGCTTTACCACTAGTGTCCCTTTTACAGTCGTGCCGATAAAGCTCAATCAATCGAATAGAGATTGAATGGAGAGACAGAGAGAAGTTAAAGATAAAATGAAAAAAGAAAGAAAGAAAGAGAGAGAAAGAGAGACATCAGAAAATGGGCAGAGTTACAACAAACGGTAAAACAATGACATGACTGCATGGTTTTGGTGGAAAAATCCACCATCTGTCAGTCTGTCCTCCTAATGCTATCTGTCGATCTGCCATGTTTAGCCCAATTATTCGAGCAGACATTATCGCTTGCGTCACTCCCGTGCCTCAGCGCTGGCCCTGATCGCCTGTGTATCGGCACGCGCCACACCGGAGGAGAGGCGGCACGAGAGAGAGAGGGAGGGAGGGAGGGGGGAAAAATAACACGAGTAATAGGAGCTGAAAAAAAGGGCCCGATTCGCAAAATAAATGGTGAAATAGAGAGATCAACATTGACAGATCCCTGATGGAGGAAGAAAGAGTGAGGGGGATTTAAAGAGAGAGAAAAAGGGAGTGATAGAGAGCGAGAGAGAAAGAGAGAATGAGAGAGAGAGAGAGCGCTCCTTCTTCTCCTCTCCTCTCTTCTCTGGGCTCTGTCTGTAGTGATGTAAGCTGCTGCTCCTCGACTCTGACACATAATCAATGCTAAAGACTCCCTGAAGAAGCCCTCATTGCCCAGGCTGTTAAACACAGCTTTACACATCCAGCCTGGGCCAGATCAATGAGCCCCAGGCCTGCCAGAGACTGTGCAGACAGGGGAGGGGGTGGGGGTGGGGGTGATGGAGGCAGGTGGGGTGTGTGTGTGGAGGTGGGTTTTCAGGGCAGTCTGGTGTGCATGCATGTGTGTGAACGTATCCATCAATGCAATCAATGCCAAATATAATAAAAAAGGAAAACACACACACACACGCACACAAACACAGACTCTGAATCCCTTCACGTCAAGCAGGCGTTGATGAGAGCTGAGAGAGAGAGAGAGAGAGGGAGGGAGAGAGAAAGGGAGAGAGGGAGAGGAAAGGATGCAAGCAGAACAGAGAGATGAGAGAAAAAGAGAGGTGAACGAGGGTGAGACGTGATGTCATCTCAAATCCCCTGTGAGGAGCTTCAGTCCACTGCACTATTTGATGTGATGGTGTGTGTGTGTGTATCTTTCTCTCTCTCTCATTCTCTCTCTGTGTGTGTGTGTGTGTGTG
>PYXC01001933.1:1570000-1580000 GCA_015244755.2 Tenualosa ilisha | reverse complement strand
TTAAAACACCCCGCTCTTAGGTCACCAGTGGGCCTGGGAGCACACATGGCAAGGCCACAGATGGAGAACGGGGACAACCGTGGAAACACACTTTTGCAGAGTGTGTGTGCAGGCGTGCGCGTGCGCGTGTGTGTGTGTGTGAGGCAGCTGAGAGATCAAAAACAGTCACGGTGGTTGTGAGGTCAAAATACAAAACCAAACAAATGCTATCCTCTTTAATACACACTAAACTTGAACTGTAATTAAGGAGGCCTAAATCAAACAGAGATTTAAACTTACAAGCTACATGGCTACTACTCTGGTAAAATGACAAGACAAGAAACATGAAATCTGTTTTTTCAGCAGTTCTGAGGTATTGATTGTCACTACTACTAAAATTACTACCACTAAATTACGAAGTAGCACATTAATATTACAATTATTAATTGCAATACTGTAATGTTATTAATTATGTCTAGGCAATGTGTATTAGTTTTATTTTATAATTATAATAATAACAATAATAACAAGAAGAAGAAGAGGAAGAGGAAGAAGAAGAAGAAGAATTAGCATTAGTGTTATTATTTTTGTTGTTGTTATTGTTATTATTTACAATTACATAATACTCATAATTCATAATATAATACATTCATACCCATAATTCTCTCTTGACTGCTCATAACATCTAATCAAACTTCTAAAAAGCACTTGTCTCTTCTCACATCTTCAGCGGCAGCCATATTGTTGTCAGCGTTTCCTCTGTCCCATCTTCTAAACCACCCCAGCAGCTGCAGGATGCTGCACTACAAAGGCAAAATGTAGTCTGACATCTTCTTCTCTATCAAGCCTTTCCAGCAAACACTCTCTTTTCTGAAACATTTCCTGCAAAAGCTCAGACAGTCTGTCTATAGCCAGCCTCGCACTAGTATCACTAATACCACTCAACAACACTAAAAACAGTGGCTGAGACAAGTGAAGCTCTGTGGTTTGAAAAAGGCCGTAAATAACTCATTGTGTAGAAACTGCCGGCCATGTAGCCTGTTTGGTCAGAGCTATGCTAGTACAAAGCACTGCAAGCAACCCCTCACTCATGGGTAACCCCTCAGTGGCACCCTCTGTGTGACCCCCCTCCCTACACCCACCGCTGGTGGGAGACTTCAAAGCGGGCGCCCAGGCACCCTCGCGCTGCACCGCGCTAACAGGGATGAATTGTTAATGTGCCAACGGGACGTGCGCCGCCTGGTCTCTGATCAGCTCTCAGTGTGCCTGGTCCTCGGGCTTACTAAGCCTCAGCTGAGAGATGTTCCCTGTCTACCCTTCCCTCTAATAACACATCAAATGGCCAAATATACGAGTCTGTGGTTGGTGGGCCATCCATACTTAAAGGGGATAATCCATACTTAAAGGAGAAAATTCAGTGAATCAATTGATAGCTCTATTGTTTGAGGTCACAGAGTGCTGTCTGTAGGAAAAAGGACCAGAAAATTTGATCCAACTAGTTTCAGTTAAGGTCTCCGTACACCGGCTCCGACATTACCGCTGAGCACTTTTGGATTTGACAATTTCCTTTGCCTCCGCACACTGCAGGCAGTGAACACGGCACAGTGGCCTGTGGACTCACCAATGGATTTGATCGAACGACTCCGACAAAATAGACTTGAGCCGTAATCAACAGGAGGCGGCAGACCTTGCCGCATATGTGGGGGGTTGGACTGAAAATGATGGAATAGAATGTTGGAGATGCAGTGCTTCGCAATTTGTCAAGGCCTGTGTGCAGAGGACTTTAGTGTTAGCTGCCACTTGGTAAATTCAGCCAATGTTGAACCCAATCCTAATCGCTTTGGGCAGCACTCAGGAGAGCTCAGGCAACAACATTAACACCAGACTTCTCCTTTAAGGCCTTTTTCATCCATGCAGTCCATTCTGGTCCATTCCTAACCCCAATCTCTCAGTGTGTCTGTAGTCCATTCTGGTTCATTCCTAACCCCAATCTCTCAGTGTGTCTGCTAGCCTTGATGTGTAGCCCTGGTTACATGACTGAGCACGACCTGCCATAACACACACACACTGGAGCTGAAGCTTTCCACTGAAATATGAAGCACTGCACTCTACGTGATTCTACATTGCCCGTTGTCTGTGCTGGACTGTGTGTGTGTACGTGTGTGCGTGTGTGTGTGTGTTGTTACTGTGTACACACATGTCTCTGTGCCTTGCGCATGATGAAGGATAGCTTTGCATACAGGATTAAAATAAAATTCTGCTCGCTCAGCGGTTTTGGTAGCACCAACAGCTGCGGTGCTGAGGCCCAAACCGGGCCAGAGCCCGTGTAAGTGGGCCAACCAACCCCAGCGCGCTAACGCTGGCGGAGCCAACACCGGCAGCAGGGGTGCTCTGGAGGCTGTCAGCGGGGAGGGGAGGTGAGGGGGGGGAGGAAGGTGAGTCTCTACCCCCGTGAAGCACGGCGGGAGCCGTCCACCTCCGCTGCAACCTGCCAACACCGCAGCGTCCCTCCTGAACGATCCATCGGCCTCTCTGACGTCGCTTTTCATCCTAATCATCTTCCTCTCTTTCGTCAAGTTCTTTCCCCTACTACCCTCTACCCCCCCCAACCACACACACACACTCCTCCTCTTCCTCTCCTGTTGTCAGTCACGCACCCCGGCCCTTAGGGGGCGCTCTGCGCTCAATCACTAATGGTGGGCTAATGAGGACCCCCCTCCACGCACCCATCCTCTCTCAGCTGCCACCTCTCCAAAAAACAGCGGCGATTACAGCACAATAAACCCCAATAATCAACAAATGAAAAACAACTGCGGTGCTTGGCCGTCTGCCGGCAGTGGCTGTGCATTGCACTGTGACGGCCAAAAACACAAGAGAGAGAGAGAGACAGAGAGAGAGAGAGGGAGGGAGACAGAGAGAGAGAGAGAGAGAGAGAGAGAGAGAGAGAGAGAGAGAAGAGAGAGAGAAGGACAGGGAGATAGAGAGGGGGGGGCAGCGAGAGAGAGAGAGAAAGAGAGAGAGAGAGAGGGAGACAGAGAGAGAAAGAGAGAGAGATTGAGAGAGGGAGAAAGACAGAGAGAGAGGGAGAGGGAGACAGAGGGGGGGGGAGACAGAGAGAGGGAGGGAGAGAGAGAGAGATGAAGAGAGTAAGTGAATAAAAGCAGAATCAAATAAAACTTCGCTGTGGCGGTGGCTACTGCAGCACGTAGAGAGGAGTGGAGTGTGTGTATATGAGTGTGTTAGTGTGTGTGGGGGGTGTAGGCACTGGTCTGCTCTGCTCCTTCAGTGTGTGTGAGCGTGTGTGTGAGCGAAAGCGATGCAGGCCGAGACGGCTGGAGCTTGATGGATGGGAGAGGGCAGTTGCCACTGGAAATAGTCTACATGTAACAGCCTTCACTCCACTGGGAGAGGAATTAAACATTTTCAGATGTTCCTGCCGGAAAACATCTGGATGGAGCCGCGGCGAGCCAAGTTCCCCCACTAGCAGCTGGAGCATGAAACTACAGCGCGCTCACATAAACACACACACACCACACACACACACACACACACACACACACAGCAGCCGCCGTGGCCTCACATACACACACACGCGCAAACCCACACACACACACAGCAGCCGCCGTGGCCTCACATACACACACACGCGCAAACACACACACACACACACACACACACACACACACACACACACACACATAAACGCGCGCGCACGCACACACAAACGCGCATCTCACACACACAAACACACACAGCTGCCCAAAGCCACTGTTGCTGCCACCTCACACACCCACGCTCTCTCCTTAAACGAATAAAGCGCACATCCACATCCAAAAAGAAGCCTAAAGCCAGTGCAGAACACACACACACACACACACACACACACACAAACAACTCTCAGCCTAAACACATACACCTACGCTGCCTAGAGGAAATGTGTGTCACTCTTGGAGCATGGCCTGTGTGTGTGTGTGTGTGTGTTTATGTGATCAGCAGCAGTGCCAGATGCCCTGACCGTCAGATTGCACACGGGTAGGAGGAACACAGAGGAGCCGATAATCTGAGTTGAGCCCTGTCTCCAGAGTCACGCACTCTCAGTACGCGCGCACACGCACACACACACTCACACACACACACACAGATCCGCAATCTATCTTACACTATCCCTTTTTCACACACAACATAACCCCATATGTCTACATATATACTGTAAATCCTACGTATTGATAGCCACACCCCGTATACACACACATCCAACCCCATATGCTTCTTAACATTTTGCACGACACGCAAAGAGATCACCACATATAATAAACCCACCACAGGCACAGGCATCAACCCCACACTACTGCTCTGAACTCTCTGGACAAAACACACACCCACACACACATACACACACACGCACACACACACACATACACACACACACGTGCACATGCATACACCAACAGGGCCTTGGCCACCATGACGAACATCCTCCTTTCTGCCCACCCATACCACCACAGCAGACTGGGAGGCCGAGAGGGGTGTGTGTGTGTGTGTGTGTGTGTGTATGTGTGGAGGGGTGGGGCAACATCAAAAAAAGCTTCTCAGCTGAATAAGCCGCTAGTCTGTGGCTGTGCTGTGCTGGGTGGCAGGCAGCTAACGGAGAAGTCAGCCGTGTGTATGTATGTGTGTGTGTATGTGTGTGTGTGTGTGTGTGAGAGAAGGGGGGGGGGGGGGTGGAGAGCTGATCAGACATGTCATGTCCTGCTGTGGGGAGTGCCACCAGGGCTGGGCTGATTTATACAGACTAAACAGATTGCCATCTTACAGCCATTTCAGCACCTAGAACCCTGTGCCTGTGTGTGTGTGTGTGTGTGTGTGTGTGTGTGTGTGTGTGTATGCGTGCGTGGGCTTATGTGTGTGGAAAGGGGGGAGGATTTTGTCTGAAACCCTCATGTCCTAAGGGAGGATGCCAGTGAACTACACCCCCACTCCCATACAGAGGCTGCATGTGTGTGTGTGTGTGTGTGTGTGTGTGTGTGAGTGTGTGAGTGTGTGTGTGCGAGTGAGTGTGTGGATAGCGTGTGTGTGTGTGTGCACGCGTATGCTCCCCATTGTGCTCTCATTTCCTGACAGGAAAAGAAGAAGCGCTCTCTCCTTTAACGAACAAAACACACACACACACACACACACACACACACACACACACACACACACACACACACCCACCCTCATACACAAGAGCTACATTCAGCTTTTTCTCCTGACCCTGGGGCTGCCATTTTAGTTCCACAAGTGACTTGGACGTGGGAAGCACTGAGGGAAGAGAGCAGAATGGCTGGTCTCCTCCACCACCCCTCAAAGCGCCAGTGAGACAAAACATGACTAGCGCTCAACACTGCCCCAACTCAGCACCTACACCCCCCCACCACCCGTCTGCTGTATCTCTCTATCTCTCGCTCTCTCTCTGGCTCCCTCTCCCTCTCTCTATCTATCTACCTATCTACCTCTGTATCTATCTATCTATCTACACTGTGAGAGTCTTTGTCACACCTTATACTCTTCACACATGGCATCTTTGAGTGGGGTCTCCTGTGTTTCCTTTCCTTTCGGGTCAAAATTCTCCCAATTCTTGATTCGACTCGATCAGAGCAGTCTCTGCTTTCAGCTCGCACAAAGAGCTTCGGTCGTCGCCCCGTCCCGTGCCGTCCTGTTTCACCACCACCCCACCCCACCCCACCCCATCCCCCCACCACCACCACCACCACCACCCTTTCTCTCTCCCACTGTGGGCATTTATAGACGAATAGGTAAAATTAGATTCCTATTTGGAGCAGATGGGATCCTGTGAAGGACGCTCCGCTCTGGTCCCTGGCTCTGCTGCTTGCACGAGAGAGAGAGAGAGAGAGAGAGAGAGAGAGAGTGAGAGAGAAGCGAAAGAGAGACGGAGAGGGTAGGTTCTTTATAGGTGAGCTGCGGTGTGGGGCCTGACTGTCTCTGCTGGTGGCTCTCTCTCTCTCCTTCTCTCTCTCTCTTTCTTTCTCTCTCTCTTTCTCTGTCCCTCTCTCTCCTTTTCTCTGTGTGTATTTTTAAAAAGCGTTTGGGGGAAGAGAAGAAAAGAGAAGAGAAGAGAAGAGAGAGGAGGGAGGAGAAGAGTTAAAACTGGGCCAGTTGGCTGTGTTAACGACCAAGCCCGCGACCACAAGAACACACAGTCACCCGACCACAGGGAGAGAAAGAGAGGGAGAGAGCTTTAGCAGGGGCGGACACACACAGTTACACACACACACACACGCTCAAGCATACACGTACACACACACACACGCACGCACACAAACACGCACGCACGCACACACACACACACACACACACACACACACACACACACACACACACACACACACACACACACACACACACACACACACACACACACAGGCCAGCCCAAGCCCTGGCTGGCCCCTCTGGTCCCTGGCGCTGGCTGGACTCTCTGGGCTGGGGACGCGGCACCGCCTGGGCCCTCATTTCATCAAATTTACAAAAAGTCACTGCAAGATGCTAGCTTCTTAGTGCTAAATTATGCAACCACCAGAGCCCCAACGCCAGCGCCAGCCCATGCAAGCTCTGAGCTGTAAGCAGTTAGCTGCTAGCTGTTAGCGCTGAGCGGCACACAGTGGCAGCTGCTAGTGGCAGCCTTAAGGGGGGGGGCAGCATGGGCAATAGCAGTCTGCGGATGTGCTGGTGGGGACACAGGGACAGAAGGAAAGGCAGGGGGAGGAAGAGGAGGAGGAGGAGGAGGAGGAGGAAGAGGAGGGCCCAGGAGAGTTCCAGAAACCCAAACTAAAAACAGGACTGGCCTCACATCCCCCCTTCCTCCTTTTTTATTAAATTCCATCTGCACTTGGTCCCTTATTGAGGGATTTCCTGTCTACAGTTTATATATATATATATATATATATATATATATATATATATATATGTATATGTAAAGAAAAACAGAGAGAGTAAAAAAGAAAGAAAGGCAGACAGAAAGAACGAAAAGTGTGTGTGTGAGAGAGAGAGACGGAGTCTTAGAGCATGTTTGCCAGTGCCAATACTGGACCAATTACTGTGTCACGCCATGCGGAGATATTCTGGTATTTATTTAGCCCTAATGGAAAGCACTGGGGACTGGCAGTGGAGGAAAAAAAGAGAACAGGACGTTCAGCATTGCACGGGGCCCAAATAGAACCTGACGTGCCGTTTGAGAAGATACAGTCCAAGCCAAGCCATCACAACAGCCAAATGCCATCGAAATACAGCACACGAGCGCTGATGGTCTTGCATGAGTCAGGAAAATGATCTGGAATCGTCAAGAACACTGACATGAGTAAAAGCTTCCAGAGTTTAACACATGTCCTGTGTGTAATATGTGTGGAAGGCAAACACAGGAGCAGAATATTGCAACAGCGAATGCAGTTGTCACGGAGTGAAATTTTGTTCTTATTGATTGCGACAGGTTTACCACTATCGATCTAGTGTTACAACATCTTGTTCTATCAGTAGTAACCTGATACCTTATGTGCATGTGTGTGAGTGAGTGTGTGTGTCTGCGTGTTTGTTTTACAATACTACTTCAGGTCAAGAGCTAAGCGTGCTAATTTTGCTGACTGTGTACCTTGATGCAAAATATTTAGCAGAAAATGACTGCAGCAGGCCCGATGTGTATCTTAGCAGTGGCGAGTGAAGTGTTTTAAGAGAAATGAGGCACCCAAATGCTCTCTAAATGAAGTGTTTCTGGAGAATGAGGTTTTTGCCGCTCTTGTGAACACATTTACTGATGTGTGCAAAATGAACAAAAAAAAAAACAAAAAAAAACGTAAAAACAAAAATAGCTCCTAGCTTTCATGCGATCGTGCCAAGGATGGTGTGACACATTTTTAAGTGGCAGTGCTGCACTTATTGACATTACACGTCATAATCTACAGAAAAGCCAGAAGGTTTGTTTGATCATCACAATGAACCCAGTGGCATCTGGACACTGAATGTACTATTTCTCTAATATTCTTTATCTTATTTGTATGTACAACGTGTGCTTATATATGTGCTTGTGTGTATGTATAGAGCTGCATAGAGCCTTCATTTCCAACGGGACAATAAAGTATCTATCTGTTCGACTATCTATCAATCTATCCAATAAATTAAATAAATCATTCTTATTGTAAATTCAAAATTATACAGCATGCATTTACCAAGAACACAACACTACACTGTTTTGGAAATCCTGGAGTTTCTGACTAAATATTACATTACATTATACAGTGCGTATCTAAATATGCAGCATTTGTGCAACATTTCTGCAATTTGAGTATTTGTAGGATGCTGAGAACATTAATTTATGTCCAAAGTACATATCTGTATTTGGACACAGTCACCACACATCCAGCACAGCAAAAAAAAACTGAGAGAAAAAACAAAAAAATCACACTCCACATGATCCTCGCTGATATCACACACACACACACACACACACACACGCACGCACGCACGCACGCACGCGTCGTACAAACAACACTCTTGTGTGCCCAACCTGATTCTGAGCAGCATAAACTGTGTGTGTGCACAACCACACAGCCATCCATCCTCTCAGGCTATGTGCCCGTCACTCCCTGCTTTAGTCACATTAGCGGCCGGCCCCTGAGGGAGCACGAGGCGCTGGCCTGCGACGTGTGAGAGGGCATGCTAGCAGTGCCCGCCTACTGCCTTGTGTTCTCGCCGCCACGCTGAGCGGGCAGGCGGGTGCCCAGTCGGCGACGGTGGCCGCCGTGATGGTGATGATGATGGTGGCAGCGGCGTCGGCAAGCAGTGGCGGCTCGAGGGATCCCCTTGGCCTGGACTCTCGTGCTGTCAGAGCGCATTGGCAAAGTAGCCGGCCTGCTGCGAGGCCCGCAACGGCACTGGCTGTCTGGGGTTAAAGCTCCATTAGCATTACTTGGCCTGCTTCCCTGCCCTCCACACACACCCACCCACCCACACACCCACACACACACACACACACACACCACACAAGACACACACCACCTCCAGACATGGCTCTTGACCCAGAGCTGCATTGAAAAATCTACATGCCAAAAGCTACATCACACAAGCTGGAAAAAAGGGATGAGAAAAAACACTTGGTACTCCAAAGATAATCTATGCAGTCCCACTACACAAACAAGGCACCAGAACAAATAGCAAAGTGGACATTAACAAAGTAGACAGTAGTACGATGATTGGTTGTTAACACTAATAGTACCACATATCAGTATTACTAAATAATCTACTTTCTAATAGTTTCTAATATGACGTGTTTGCATGTAAACCATTTGCACGCACAGCAATGTTACTGGATCCCTTAGCTGTGTGTGACTGAATTATTTTCAGCATTAAAGTGTGAGATATTGTTACATTTACATTTATGCATTTAGCAGACGCTTTTATCCAAAGCAACTTATATTTTGTCAACTATCAATTACATCAGGACCAGTCTCCCCTAGAGCAACTTAGGGTTAAGTGCCTTGCTCAGGGGCACAACAGTGGCAGCTGGGATTCGAACACACAACTTCTCAGGCTACTTGCATGCTAGCCAGGTTCCTTAACCGCTACGCTACCACCACCCTACTATTGTTTCCATGTATGCAAACGCTTTATCCTCCGACACAGAAAGTAACTATTCAGTAACTATTTGCAACTACGTATTAATTACAATGAAGTACATAAGTGGCTGTAACGATTAGTAAACAAACTAACAGGTAATGGCTCGCTTGCAGTTTATTGTGGCACAGTAAATCCACCTATTTCTCTGCTCTCTTTCTCTGCTCTCTCCATTTTGCTTTCTTCCATATGCAGACTGCACTTCATAAATGCCACCTTAAGGCACTCATAATTTAACAATCATTTTAAAAATAGATTTTGCAAGCTAACTCTGGGAGAGAATCGATAGAGCTCAAGTACTGGTCTGTATGGTACTTTTGGGTCTAGTGAGAAGCGCAGAACACGTTTGTGCAAATAAAGC
>PYXC01001933.1:1560000-1567500 GCA_015244755.2 Tenualosa ilisha | reverse complement strand
CCCCATGGCTGCCTGAGTCTGCGCCTTGGCTGGCAGAGGACTGCGCCTGGCAGACCTGAATAAGGAACCCTCACAGAAACATAAACACACACATACACAAACACAGAGAGAGAGAGAGAGGGATGGAGAGACCAGTACACACACGCTAACAGAGAGCGAGACAGAGAAAGAGAGAGAGCAAGACTAGTACACACACACACACACTCACACAGAGAGATGGAGAGATGCAGGCTAGACCAGCACATGTGGCTGCACACACACACACGCACGCACGCACACACACACACACGCACAGACACACACACGCACAGACACACACACGCACAGACACACAGAGAGATGGAGAGATGCAGGATAGACCAGCACATGTGGCTGCACACATACACACGCACGCACACACCACACACGCACAGACACACCACTCACACTCACACAGAGACGGTGTGCTGGGCATGCAGCCTGTGTGCTGGGAGCTCTAGGGCCCTGGCTACTGTACAGATGACATTTATGTAAGAGCAGCATCACAGGACACCACTGGATGCAGCGGAAACATCCATCAACACCTGCTTTCAGTGGACGAATCGCTGCCAACATGCAGGAGCAAGGGGGCGCCTCACACACACACACACACACACACACACACACACACACACACACACACACGCAAAGCCCTACCCCATTACAGGACAAAGCAGCTAGATTTTCTCTCTCTCTCTCCATCTTTCTCTCTCTCTCTTTCTTTTCTGTTTCTTTTTCTCCAAGTGAACTCTGGTCAGGCGTCATTTGTCCCCAAATCACTGGGAGATTATTTATATTACACTCACATCCACCAACAAACAAGCAGACAAAACAAAGACAAGAAGGAAAGGAGAGGAGAGGAGAGGAGAGGAGAACAGAGAAGAGGAAAAGAGAGGAGAGGAGGAGAGGAAAAGAGAAGAGAGGAGAACAGAGAAGAGGAAAAGAGAGGGAGGAGAGGAAAGAGAAGAGAGGAGAACAGAGAAGAGGAAAAGAGAGGAGGGGAGGGGAGGGGAGAGGAGAGGAGAAGAGCGAAGAGGAAAAGAGAGGAGAGGAGGGGAGGGGAGGGGAGTGGAGAGGAGAGGAGAGGAGAGGAGAGGAGGGGGAGGGGAGGGAGGGGAGAGAAAGAGGAGAGGAGAGGAGGGAGGGAGGTGAGAGGAGGGAGGGAGGAGGAAGAAGAGAGGAGAGGAGAGGGGAGAGGAGAGGAGAGGGAGAGGAGAGGAGAGAGAGGAGAGGAGAGGAGAGAGCTACACGACCTGTTATAAACATTCAGCAAAAACCGAAAACACCTGATCCTCTTTTGCACACAGGGCCTCTGGTCACGACATGGTGTGACACTCCAGGCCAAAAAAGGGCACTATTCAAAGAGAACACTTCAAAGTCAGCACAGAGGGGACATGCTTTTCCTTTTCTCTTACAAAGAAAGAGGCATACTGGGGGAAGAAAAGGCTGTGAGCTGTAAGCACCCAGGAAGAAAGAGACGAGGGAAACAGTGTCCCCAGCAACCTCTTCTTCAACCCCTTTGTCTGTTTCACTGTTTCTCGCTATCTCTCTGCCTTTCAGTGTCTTCTCCTCTCTCTCTCTCTCTCTCTCTCTCCCTCTCTTTCTCCATCTGTGTGGTAATGGGGGGCTGCCTGGGCAATCGTGTACAGAGCCGTCATTCTCCTCAGACGCACCTCCCACCCCCCACCACCCCCTGCCCCGGCCCCAGCCTACCCCACACCACGCCGCTGTTCTAACACCATGCATCTTTAATGGCCTCCTCCTACAGAACCACACAGCTGCCTGAGCTCTGCTCCTCCATTATTCACACACACACACACACACACACACACACACACACACACACAAGGTGAACACACATACGCACATGCTATGTCACCCTATCAGTGGTGTGTACTGAGGGCCCTCCATGATTCATTTGTGTGTGCGTGTGTGTGTTGTGTGTGTGTGTGTGTGTGTGTGTGTGTGTGTGTGTGCGTGCGCGCCACCTCCTGCTGCTGTGAGTGAGTCAGGGAACACACACATTTTTTGCAGAAGTCAGACAGACAGAAACACAAAGAGCGAATATTTGCTCATAAAGGCAGTGTCACTGTGAACGTGTGTGTGGTGTGTGTGTGTGTGTGTGTGTGTGTGGTGGTGTGTGTGTGTGTGTGGGGGGGGGTATCTGACCTCACTCTCCATGTGGACAGCGTTAAACATACCGGCTCACAGCAAATCTGAGAGAAGCAGGGGAGCTCAGTGCTTATATGGGCACCCCTCCAGAATCATCATTCAATTATTTCACTCGCTGGTGGCGGCCAACCCAGAGAGCACCCTCCTCGTCTTCTTCGTAGAAGAAAAAAAACACGCAACAACAATGCTCTCTGTCTGAGGTGAGATGGCACCAAGCCTCTCAGCCACTCAGTCATTCACTCACTCACTCTGTCAGTTGGTTCGTGTCTCTGTTTGCTGAGGAAGGGTGTGTGTGTGTGTGTGTGTGTGTGTGGGAGAGGGGGCTGGTTAAAGGAGTGTGTCACTGAAAACTGAAGCCCTAGCTCAGCTCAGCTCAGCTCAGCCCTGGGGTTGGTGGGGACCCGCTCCTCTTCACTTCCTGCTGCTCTCAACAAAGAAAAGGCAATTATTCTAAGGCTATGTCACTGGCCCAACTCCACCGAGTAATAAAGAGGAAGACAGGGAGAGAGAGAGGGAGGGAGGGAGAGAGATCGAGAGAGTGAGAGAGAGAGGAGAGAGAGAGAGAGAGAGGGAGGGAGAAAGAGAGAGAGAGGGAGGGAGAATAAGGGAAGGAGAGAGAGGGAGGGAGAGAGGTGATGTAGTGAGAGACACAGAGAGAGAAAGAGGGAGGGAGAGAAAAAAGAGGGAGAAGAGAGGCAAAGAAAAGCAAAAAATATATAGGGGAATGGTGTGCAAAGAGGAGGACGGGAGAGCAAGATATGTGCTTTGGGAAAAGAAAACCAGAGAAGGAAAGAAGAAAGCAAGACAGCAAGAAAGAGAGCAAGAGAACAAAAAGAGAGGGAAAAAAAGAAGTGTGAAAGACACAGCACACACAGAGGGAAAAGAAAGGGAATATAACAAGGCAAGAGAAAGGCAGACAGAAAAAAAAGAAAGAAAGAAAGAAAGAAAGAAAGAGAGAGTGAAACGAGTGAGGAGGAGGAGTATGAGATAGGCCGACGAATGCCAGCAAACTCCCATGATGCCTTTCAGGGGCAGAGGCATGGTGGGAGGGCGGCAGTCAGACTGACAGCGACAACAATAACAACAACCGCCACGGCAACGACAACATCCAGCACAGCAGCGACGGCAGCAGCAGCAGCCGCACGTCAGCAGTTTCTCCAGCAAACACACCTCTGCAAGATAAGCAGCCGCACACTCAGCGCACCTCATCTTGTCTCCAAACAAAAAAAGACAGGCTTTTTAAAAAAGCAGAGGGGGGTGGCGGGTGGCGTGTGTGTGTGTGTGTGGGGGGGGGCGTTGAAAAGAGGAACAGGCTTGTTTCCTCTTATGGGGCTGTGTGGATGGCTGTGTGGAGCACGTTTACGATACAGATACTGACACACACACACACACACACACACACACACACACACACACACACACACACACACACACCACCACACACATACACACACCTCATCAGTGCACTGCCAACACAACCAATCACACTGACTCCCCCTACAGAGATAAACTGACCTCTTCCCTCCCCCCCAATCCCTAGAAGTGAAACACACATACACACACACATATAAATTCACATACATGCACACACACACACTGACACAAATACACTGCATTTCCCAAACGTTCTCCAAGATTTGAACTGAACAAAATCAAACCAAAGAGCCATTAAACGCCTGAGCAACACAAAGCAGTGAAAACCTGCACAATGTACTAGTGCATCACAGGAGAACACAGAGGGACCAAACGAGATGCAAAGACCAGTCCCTGAATCACACCGAGTCCTGACGTGGCGTCCCTCATGGGTGGGTGGAGGGGGGTGGGTAGCGGGGACAGCAGGGGGTGCTTGGGGGTCTTTGGGGAGGAGGTGGAGGGGGGGGTCTCCAGAAGGGGAGCACACCCCCCCCCCCCCCCCCCCCCGAAACCCAGACGTCTGTGTCTGATAATGAGGTCACGACACTCCCGAGCCCCGCACAAAGGGACTGTGATTTAAGGGCAACGCAGCCCTGCAGTCCCTCTGCCACACACACACACACACACACACACACACACACACACACAATCCAAGACAAAGATGGATTGCAGCTCCTGGTTATGGGCAATAACGTCTCCTCTCCCCCCAATAGAAGCAGAAAAGGAGGAAAATAAACACCAAAAAAAAGGTCTGACTACGTTATTGGCCTTGTCTGTCTGTCTATCTGTCTGTCTGTCTGTCGGCTGGATTGTCTATCTGAGGGAATCCAAATCTGATTTATATATATCTATATATCCAATAAGAACCCAACAATCCTGCGTGACTGACTGTCCACATTAAATAGCAATCAGATACGATCTATGTCATACTGTGGCATTTCCCTTCTTCCTGCTAACATTGTTGCGATAGCGATGACACTGTTCACAGAAATAATATTGACATTACTGTCGACAAGACTAAATCTGCAAACATTATCTTCCAAACTGTCTACAAAAGAGCTGGAGAAGGCCTAGATGCATTCACTAGTAATCAATGACTCTCAATAGTGTCTTCCCTGCGTGTGGCATGGACACAAAGTCAATTGAAAAAGAAAAACTGATTTGCTTAAAGCGCTAAGACCTACAGTACACTGATGTTCCAAAAAAGCAAACGCACTAACAAGCATTTTAGATTTGTGACAATTGAAAATTCAAGTGTTTTTTTTTTGTTTTTTTTTAAACTGCTCGGAGTAGCTACTTACAAGAGGTCCCAGTTGACAATGCAGATGAATCAGGTTTTGGCTAAGAGTCTGGACAGGGCCTGAGTAGAAGTCTGGAGGCAGGCTAGAATGTAAGGCTGAAGGTGCAGCCTATGTGGCACCAGCACCCACTCCCAGATGAGTGAGCCCTCCAAAACTCACCAAACCAGTAAGACCGCATGACTGCTTGGCTTTCAACCCTGAAATGATTCCCTCTTTCACAATGCAACAAAACACTATACTTCTCACAGTAGTATTTTCAATCGCCTTCCCGTCCCCCTCCCCCTCAAACCTCACCTCACACCACACATACCCTGCCCACCTCCTCGCCAGTACCCTTGACCTGCCCCCCCCCCCTACACACACACACACAACATGCACACCCTCATCCCTGCTGTGTGTCCATGAGTCCAACTCAGCCCTGTGTGTGTGTGTGTGTGTGTGTGTGTGTGTGTGTGTGTGCGTGTGTGTGCGTGTATCATCACACTGATCTAACGGCCGCCTGGCTCAGAATAGCACAGCCAGCCCTCCGGAGACGCTTCACCCTTTTAAGGTTTAATGCCGACATTAGACAAAGAGAGACATAAAATACAGGCCTCCACTCTCAACCACATATATACACACACACGCAAACACACACACACACACACACACACACACACACACACCCTAACCTCACCATCACCTCTCCTCCTATGAAAATAATGGCGCTGGACTGCTGAGAAAGTCTCTTAGCGTTATATATATATATATTTTCATAACCAATTCACTAAGACTGATTCCCTGCAAAGAAAAAAAAACAAGCTGAGCCTAGGAGAAGAGGGAGAGGAGAAAAAGGAGAAAGGAGAGACATAGAGAGAGAGAGAGAGAGAGTGTGTGTCAGAGAGAAAGAGAAGAGCGAGAGAGAGTCAGAACAGAACAGGAGAGCAAGCAAAGGAACCTTTCTATCGCAATTAATTCTGTTGAGCAGGTCTGTTGAAGCAGGCAGCTATTGAGGATCTATTTATAGAAAGTGCTTCTAGGGGGGGAGGAAGGTGGTGGCGGTGTGTGTGTGTGTGTGTGTGTGTGTGTGTGTGTGTGGGGCGGGGGGTGGTCATGCAAATCCAGAGGAAGGGGTAAGAGGGGAAAGAAAAAGCTGAGAGGAAGAAAAAAGAAAGATGGCCCCTCATTGCTCTCCTGTCCAGCACAGCAGAGACATATCCACATGGCAACATCCTGTCTGCTTCCGATCCTCACAAACACACACACACACGCACACACACGCGCACACACACGCGCACACACACGCGCACACACACACACACGCACGTCTTCCTTTCATTTATGGTTGTACGTTTCCGACATGAGTTTCCAATACACAAACAAACTCCCTTTTGTATGTTCTCTTAGTACATTATGCTCTCTGGTTTTATTTCTCTCTCTATCTCTCTAGCGTGTCCACATATAGACACTTCTCTTAAATAAAACTACGAATTACTACAGAAAAAAAATAATCTTAAGTAAGAAAAATACCTTTTCAGCCTTACTTATGCACAGTGTTTAGCTGCTCAGTGACTGCCTTCAAACACACCCTCTCTCTCTCTCTCTCTCTCTCTTACACACAAACACATAAACACACACACACACATATAAACAGCTATTTTGGTCATTAATGTCACTCTTATCCGAAAACGCACGCAATACCTGCACAAACACAAAAAGCATCAATCTCCGCTGAGTTACCCTTTTAGTCGCTCCCTCTCTCCCTCCCAGCCTGGCAATAACAGCCCACCCAGGCCCTGAGCTAAGCGTTGTCTATGTGTGTGTATGTCTGTGTGTGTGTATTCGTGCAAGTGTGAGTGTGTGTATGTGTATGTGTGTGTGTATCTGTGCGTGCGTGTGTGTATTTGTGTATGTGTGCTTATGTGTGAGAGTCAGTGTGTATATGTGTGTGTGTATCTGTGTGTGTGCGTTTGTGTGTGTATTTGTGTATGTGTGCGTATCTGCATGTACCTGTGTGTGTGTGTGTGTGTGTGTGTGTGTGTGTTTGTGTGTGTTGGGCTAATAGCTAGCTAGGCTAGCTGAGCTTGTTTAGTGACAGTCAGTCAAGTCTGGGTCCCCATGGTGAGCATGTGGGAATACTCTATGGGGAGTGGCTGGAGTTAGTGATAGCTGTCTGCAGGGTTGCTGGATTTTTCCATGGAGGGCACATAATCATTAGCATTCCACTTTAAGTGTATTCCATGGAAACAGCGCAACCCCCCTCTCCTCTGCTCTCGCCTCATCCCTGTCAAGGGCCCAAAATAGCGTTTTATTTGGTGAAATTATTTCTGCACTGCAATTCAGCCAGTGGGTGGAGGGTGTCTGACACCAACCATTAACCCAAACAACACACACATGTACACACACACACACACACACACAAACACACAAATTAAGGTTGATATGTTACCTACAAAACACACACACAAAAAGACTTGTGTGTTACTGAGAAATCGTGCACACTCACGTGGACACAAATACACACACGATACACACTCTCAAACACACACACACACACACACTAAAGGACTACATTTTCAGAGAAAAAAAAATCACCTGCAGGTACAGTCTTCCGAGG
>PYXC01001933.1:1500000-1550000 GCA_015244755.2 Tenualosa ilisha | reverse complement strand
AAAGGGGAGGAAGAGAACGGCAGCTTTGTGGCAGCGTGATCTTTAGATAGCCCTGGAAGAGGAGGCTAGCACAACACTTCAGTTTTCCTTCACAATAACCTGCAAAGAAATACTTTTAGAGAGGGGAAAGACCGTGTGCCGAAAGGAAAAAAAAGTTTTTTCGTGCACACCACACCATTCAGAGAGCTGAAATTAAATTAGGCCCAAGATTCTGTGGTGGCTGATGAGGTCAGATAATAAAAATACTCTGAAAAGTATAATTCAGTACAGTAGGGGGGGAAAGAAACAGAAAATGCAGCAGAGACAAATAAGGATCCTTTCAATCTAGATCACTGATGTGACCAGCACGGCTGGTGAGGCCTGTCAGATGCTTATCATCAGATATGGCAATACGACTAAATCGGATCCGTAAGCGCTTTTGGGTAAACAGAAAAGGTGTCTCGGCTTTAACGGTTCTGTGCGCATCGGCAGGCTTCTGCGCGCGCGGAGCGTGACCTCCGAGACAGACGCGATCCGGTCGGCACTGGACAGAGCAGACTCGGCCAGTCATGCAGGAAGAACATTCCCTAAAAGGACAGAGCGTTCGGACAGGACAGCCGACTGCCGCTGGCCTCCCTTGGACCCCCCCTCCCAGCCTCCCAGCCCCCATCTCTCGTCCATAAAATCAGCTCGGAGAAAATCATTGACTAAATTGGGCAGAAATAATAGACAAGGGAAACTCCACAACCGAGGAGTGTGGGGATGGGGGGGAGGGGACTGGTGCAGGTTGATGACCTTGTGGAAAGAAAAGGCCCGGTCCAAAATGACACCTCAAGGAACCAGCTGTTGAGCTAAACCACACACATACACATAATACACAGAGACATGCATGCACGCACACACACACACGCTCACACGCACTAAAAAAATGCAGACAACCCATGTCTAATGAAAAGGGTTGGGGGGGGGGGGTAGTGAAGAGAGGGGAAAAAAAAAACGAGCTGTCTTGTAAACGAACAACCGCCTAAATTTATTAACGGCGCGGCTCAAACTTAATTTATTAAAAATGGCAGCGACTGCGGAATGAGATCACAGGAATACAGGCTCCCTTCAAGAGACAGGACACCCACCCTCCCCCACCCCCACCTCCCGCTTCTTCTCCCCCGACCATACCCACGTGGCCCAAAGCATTTCCTCTCACAGCGACAGGGTTCAAGCTATCCTCAGTCTGCCCCCCCCCCTTCTCCTCCCTCCCTCTGCAACTCCCTCCCGTCATCTCCTATCCTCGGCCCTCTCGTCTTCTCTCCTCCTCCTCCTCCTCCTCCTCCTCCTGTCTCCAGGCCCCTGGGTCTGCCGTGGAAATGGAGGGAGGCTTCTCTCACCTCTGGAGTGTTTTTCTTGAACTCTCGGCTCTGGTCGATGAGCTTTTTCCTGGACTGCTCGCTCTCATCCTGTCGGTTGGCCAGCGCTGCGGCGGTGGCATCCAGTTCTTTCTGTAATCAGACAGACAGGCAGAGACGCAGGAGAAGAGAAGAAAGAGACAGAGAGAGAAAGACAGAGAAAGAGAGAGTAAGAGAGTAAAAGAGGTATTAGAAAACAGTAGCTGGCTTCTCTACAGTATCTCAATCTGACCTACACAAAAAAAGAATAGAAAACCACTTACAAACTCCTTTGACTTATGGTGCAAACACACACACACGCACGCACACACGCACACACACACACACATAAATAAGATTTCCACTGAGAAACTACACAGCACAAACCAAAATAGGAAAGTTACCCAATCGGGGCCACACACACTATTGTTGCCACGCCATTTGTCACAAAACTTTCCATATTACTTCACATCGGTTAAATACTACAAAGGATTAAGGACATTTAGTTCATTATGCAAAGCGACCTGAACAGAGTGGCTGCAACTTCAACATTTTTCTCTGATTTATTCAACAGTGTCATTTATAATTCATCTTTTCTATCACGCCATTATCTTGACACCGAGACAGCTGGGGACCATGTTACACTAAAATAATCTAGCACGATTGCCCTACAGAACATTCCAGAACAGTTCTTTTTTGTTTTTTTACTGAAATATATCATACTAGTGAGAATTAACTGTCTAAAATATAAGAGAATAGGGACAAATACATAATTACGATGACGGCATATTTCAGAGCACAGTATTCCATATTTAGACTTAAGTGTGGAAAAAAGTTGTGAAACTGGAGACAAATCAGCTATTGCACTGACAAAGACATCATACTGCCATTTTCAGACTTGCACTAACTAGCCAGAGCTTCTGCTCAGAGAGAAACCCCAGACGGAGAGTGGGCCAGGACTGGCCCGGATCCTGCCATGGGATCAGGCGCTCTCTGGAGAGGCGTCGTCTTCCCATCAGCCGACCTCAGACGGGGAGAGATAAAAGGGCTCTTCAATGCCGTGCCCACAACAGAGAGCTTTTGGTAAACATGTTCACAGCCAAGCTGGCTTTCTGAAAATGGGAATCTTAATCTGAGGCACTGCTGGTCTTGTGGTGATGTGCTATTTGCACTTCTGTTTGGATGCAAAACTGTGTTTCATTACTCTATATCGTATATAATCATATATTCATGTGTAATGACAATAAATAAAGTTGAATCTAATCTAATCTAATGTGGAGGGTAGAGAAAGACAGAGACAGACAGAGAGAGAGAGAGAGAAAAAGGGGTGGGGGGGGGGGGGGGTTCAACTACGCTCCACTGTAAAGTACAGGCAGCTGGTTAGGCGTTCTCAAAGCTGAAGTGACAGCAGCTGAGACACACACTCAAGTTCCGTTACCAAGAAAGACACCAATACAGCCTAGAGACGGACCAGGCCAGTCTCTGTCTTAACATGAAGGGAGGAAAAGCCTCAACCTGCTTTTTCTCCAAACTACATGAGACCGTGTGTGTGCTTGTGTGTGTGTGTGTGTGTGTGTGTGTGTGTGTATGTTAGTGTGTGCAGGAGTGTGTCTGTGTGTGTCTGTGTGAGCGCGTGTTGACATCTGGGAACCAGATGCAAAGAACAAATCAAGTTAATTAGGTTGGAGCTCAGCCTGCCAGACTCCCCAAACCTCCAGCTCAGTAAGTGAGGGCCCTGATGGTGAGGGAACCGCCACCACAGGCCAGTCCAGCTTTCATCTCTCTGTCTCTGTCTGTCTGTCTGACTGTCTTTCTGCCTGCCTGCCTTGCAATGGCTGAATCCCAATGTCCCCACTAAGCACTCAGCCCTGAGCCCTCAATGACTTCACTGGCATGAATCAGCCAATGATGAGACAGACTGATGCTAGTTAAGTCTTTGAGGGCTCAGGGTTTAGGGTTTAATCTGGACATTGGGATTCACTCACTCTCCCTCTCAATCTTCATTCAATCTTCCTCTATCGCTCATACTCTCCCCTGTTTTTTTAACTTGTCTCTCCCCACCTCTTTCTACCTCTGTCTCTGTTTCCTTCTCTCTGTCTCTATCCCTCCATCATGCAGTCTCTCTCTCTCTTCCTGCTTTCCACCCCCCTCTGATTACTGCTCTTCTTCTCGTTCCCAGCCACAGCCAGTTGATCTGTCCTCCCTCCGATCTTAAAATGTCTCTGCCTGATATGTACGCGCACACACATACATACACACACACACACACACACACACACATACACAAAAGAGAGGAAAGACAGAGAGTCTCTGGAACTCGCATTCTGTTGAACAACTCGACAAATGTAAAAAATAACCAAAAAACAAAACAAATAAAAACGGCCACAGCCCAAGTGGACAGTTTTTAGCTTTATGAAGCGATGACAGACTGTTGTGGTAGTATCTGTGTCCAGGCATCCTGCAGCGCCATGTGTTCCCCCGTAAAAAAAAACACTCTGGCTCTACTCAGTTAGCTCAGCAGGACGACGGCACGCATCAGGGGGAGGGAGGGAGGAAGAGAGGGAGAGAGGGAGAGAGAGGGAGAGAGAGAGAGAGAGAGAGAGGGGGGAGGATCTTTGCCAGACTACAGCACTGGGTGAATGCTTCAAACACTCACACAAACACAAACACAAACACAACACACACACACACACAGTACTCAATTTAAGCCTGCCAAAGGCGAGACACGAATATCTGATAATGGCAATCCTGTATTTGGCAAAATGATTGGTGATAATTGTATGAAAATGGTTTCTTATTTCCCTGATTACTGTTTCCTACAGAGGGCCGTGGCTGAAATAGGCATCTATTGTGTCTTCCTTATGAGTGTCTCATTTAGACACACTCTCAGTGCCAAGTGTGACTAATGAGCCAGTTTTGGTGAGCAACCCTGAAAAAAAAAGATATCATAGATCTCACAATCTGTCAAGCTGATGTGGTCGATTAAAGTATTCAGTTAATCTCAATTTGCTAATTCCACTCCCATTTCGCCATTTTTTGAGAGGATACCAATGTAGCCAAGTTATGTTTCATAATCTTGACAGTTCTATTATTGACAAGTAGCCTAATTGTGAAGATCATTGACAAATTTACATAAATTATTCTTTCCAACTGATCGGCTGATTACGCCTAAGTATTTAATTGCCTGGCATTAAGTGCCTTAATTTCAAATGCACATCCTATCCAGCTAACAGGCCCACTGCCTGAACACGTGTCCAGAGTTCAGCATGGCTGCCGACACACATTTCAGCCTCTCTCTCCATGACATGGGAGCTGTTCACACACACACACACACACACACACACACGCCCCGAGCCCCTCACAAGTTAACACTCTTGACACTGATTAGCAGATGCTGCTGTTACAAGCCCATTAAAGCCTGTGATTTGGCTAATCACCTCTTTGATTAGCCAAGAGAGGCTCGTGAATCCTGAACGACTGAAACTCGAAGAAACCCCTGCTGTCTGAACACCCATTGGCTGGGGGGATGAACGTCTGGATCAAAAGATTTCACATTCAACCCACCAGCAGCCTTTAAGCCACCACTCTCTGTCACCCCCCAACCCCAAACCTCCTCCCCACCAACGTCTCACCTCTGCCCTCTCCGCTCATTTTCCATTCCCACTCAATCACTTCATACCAATAAACAGACGACTTTGTGCAGGCAGCTTTTCAACAGCCTTTGGTCTCTGGCATTGCTGGCTGTTGGTGCTGATACTGATAGCCGAGGGTTTTTCCTGGTTCCTCAGCTACTGTGACTGAAGGCACTTTGTAGGTTACCACTTAGTGTGACATTTATGCAAAGACTTTTATGCAAAAAGCCTGGTATCTTATGCCTCTCCTCTTTCTCAAGACATCAAACTGCTACACTGGCTCAGAGTCATGGTAATACAGTTCTCTACTCCACAGTTTGTGAAAACTCTAACATGTCTTGCTAAAAGTTGCTAGACTTTTCATGGATGCTATGGACTGCTTCTTTCTACAGTTAAATAAACATCTCTATATCAAACATCTATATATTATGAAGTACACAGTACACAAGTACACAGTACATTTTTCCTCCTCCACCATCATGTTTCAAGTCTACTTGGCGCTGCAATATTTGCAAAGCTATTAATGGACAAGTCTCTCCCAGATTACTCCTGTTGACACTTTTGATGGTGTACATATCTAATTATGGGATATCACTGAAGGAGGGCTGGGTCTAAACCACACTGCATCTTCACAGATGGAGAATAAATGACTGCTTTGAGGGTCTCGGATGGATCTGTGGAGCAGAAGCATTCATTTGCTCACCTTGGATCCTTGGTTTTCCACCTTGGATCATTTTTACTCAACCTAAACTTACCCTTTCACTGTTTGAGATTTAAACCTATATAGCTTTTATTTTCATCACACAGCATTTAATTCATCAGCAATAATGCCATTACCAACTTAAGTTCCCACGACGGCAAACTCACCAGCACAAATATCCCCACCATGGTAAAGGGAGAGACAACCCAGACTTTATTAGAAAAAGGAAGTCAGGCTTATTTATAGAGAACCACTCCCCAAACGAACAGCCTTATCACCATTAATACATCAAGAAAATGGACTAGCTCACCTCCTGTGTCTGGCATTCGGGTTAAGAATATTAACAGAGACCATGTGACTTGTCTTCAGACAGGTACGTCACCAGAGCCCAGAGTCACAGTGCCCAAAAACACAGAAGTGCACCTCCTCCTGCTCCTCCTGCTCCTCCTTCTCCTGTGTGTTATTTCAATTACAGATGCACTAATCAGTCGACTCACACCCGGGAGCACGTGAACGCAATTCACCCCTGTGCCTATTCCCACAATGCCACAGTCTGTCCCCATCAACTGTGAGACACCCTGGTTTGCCACCCTACACACACACACCCACACACACACACACCCACACACTTTACGTAGCCAGTAACAGAAAGAGAGAGAGAAACATTGAAAGAATGAGTGTGTGTGTGTATGAGAGAGAGAGAGAGAGAGAGAGAGAGAGAAGGAGTCGTTTGGATGAAGGAGCAAATTGTTCTCCATAATGGCTTTATAATTTTCCTAATGGAAGAATTCTGCTGGCTCAGGCCACGGCGCTTGTCTTAGTTAATTTCTTCAGTAGTAAACGCTGATGGAACAGATTACGGCGCTCCCTTGAGAGGGGGCCGTGCCAGATGCTATCAGCTGCATATGTAGAGAGGGGAGGGCAGGCAGGCAGGCGGGCGGGGGAGAGGGAGAGGGAGAGGGAGAGGGAGAGGGAGGGTGAGTTCAGAGGGGGGCGGGGGGTACTGAGGGAGCTGTTTCTCCACGCCTGCCTTAGCAGATCTGTCTGCATCTCTACCCGCCACTAGAGGAAAAAGGAAAAAAAGAAGCAGAAGAAGAACTAGAAGAAGAAAGGCGAGGAAGAAAACAGAAAAAAATAAAAACACCTTAATGTCCGCCCCCCCCCCTCCCAGGTTCAAGCTTGAGGGGGAGAGAATAGGGAGGCGACTGAGCAGCAGGGCAAAGCACAAATATTTTTGCAGACTCAGAGAGGTGTAAATTATTTACAGAATTGGAGCTACATCACGGACATGATTCAATTTTGGAACAGGGCGTAGAGCGAGAAAAGGCTTCAAGACTAAGGTCCCATTGTTCCAGGCCAAGAGCTGGCCAGCCACTGTCTGGTGTCCTGCTGGTCCATTTCATTTCTTCAGAGATCATGTACATTTCACCATACTGGGTACAAACTCAAAAAATTGCTATACAAGTTAGCCAAACTTTATTTTTTCTTCAATTTTTTTGGACTAACCTCAACTTGAAAACTAGCAAGCCAAAGTAGTAGCATCATAATCACAAAGCAGTAGACTCACTGCTCAGTTCACTCAGGGAAAACCACTTAGCCACTTGACCCCTGTGCGTATTGATTTGACATCAGCACTACATGAAACTGATTTGTTCTTTCGCACCGATTGGAGGAACATAGAACTAGTCAGCCTAAGGGAGCAACTCCAGGGTAGGAGGCAAAAAAAAATCCTCAATGCAGACACTTTCAAATGTGCTACAGATGCTTAAAACCGAACTGGGCTCTGAGTGTACTAATCTATTTTGCATTCGAAGAGAACAGCTACCAAAAGCCTTATCAGCACCGCTCTCCAGATAATGGGCTACTGGCATTTAGAACAAACTCGCTCACTCACTCTCTCTCTCTCTCTTTTTTTTTTTGGGACCCAGACTAATCTCGCCGAACACTCGATTATGACTCTGAGTTTACACAAGATCGTGGCGTACAGAGAGCCCGATAAACACCTCATAGGACGATGAAAAAGGGGCATGGCTTTACGAGCAAACCTCGCTGTGCTGTCCCCATTAATACTAGGTGACCTTTACCTCAGACGTGGGCTGGCGACCCCAGAGTGCCTGGGCTAATACTCAAGGTTTGGGCCCTGAAAAGATGCTCTAGGCCTGGGCTGGAGAGGAGAAACGGGGGTGGAGGGGGGAAGTGGGGTGGGCTCTTGGCTTGTTTGGCTCCCAGGCGCTTGGCTGCGTAAGCTGGCTGGCATAAATCAGGGCGGCAGTTTAACATATGCTGCGAGGGGGGAATCACATTATCAACGCTCTCTAATAAGCCTGCTGATGTCCCGGGCCAGCCTGTGAGTGACAGCCTAATAGACAAATGAATCACATGCCAGAGAGAGAGAGAGAGAGAGAGCACAGCAGCAGAGCAGAGAGGAGGACAAGAGCAGACAAGGAGCGAGAGACAGAGAGGAGAGGATCGGATAAGAGAAGGAAGAAAGGGACAGGAAATAAGGTGAGGGGGCAGAGAGGAAACAAAAGGAGAAGTAGAAAGAAAAGAGAAGAGACGAACGGAGGATATGCCAAAATCGAGAACAACAACAACAACAAAAAAAGCAGACCAGAGGCACGACAGTGACGCAAGCAAGGAGAACACAGGGAAGCAGACAGCCATGCATCTGTCGTTCACCCACCCTTGCTCAGTCTGCAGTTACGCACCCACACTGTAGTTTGCATTCATTGACTTTTCAAAATCGTACGTCTCTCTCCCTCTCTCTTTCTGAGTTCAGTAAGCTCTGTGTTTGTTCAGTTCTCACGAATGAATGAACAGAAAAGCCAAAACCAGACATCAGTTCATTCCAATTATGCCGCATGCAATTATGATGCATGTGTATGGTAATGCAAGCAATGGGTCATTGACAGACAACAATGTTGGAGTTGTTGACAGTGGAAACCACTCCCTCTCAGCGGTGGGAATAAAAGGTTGGTCTTTATGGAGGTGAATTCCCACATAATACTAATTCAAATGTGTGCAGAGTGGGCAACAGAGGGGAAAAAATAAACACACACACTCACACACACACATATACACAAGCTATGAAACATTTTAACATAACAATGTCCTTTCAAAATTGACCACTGCCTATCAGATTTCTGCTGTGCCGATAAGGTTAAAGATTAAACCATTACAATACGCAAGATAACAAACAGGAACTTTTGAAAAAAACAACAAAAAAAGACAACTTAAAATGAACAAATAGAGTCGCTGAGTTGTGATGTGTCATGGGCATTAAAGCACTATCGAGGTTCTGACGTAGCAAGTTCTAGATCTCTGCTATGCTCAGAAACAGACAGACTGACTGTCTGTCTTTCCAGTGGAGGCGCTGAGGCCTACTCAGTAGTGACGACACAACATCGCTGACAGTCGACGCTATCTTCATCGAAAGGGGCTCTCTCGCTCAGCAGTGCGAGCGAATCTGACAGATCCTCTCCCGTCGGAAGCAAACGTGCTGTACGCGATCTGGGGTGTCTGCAACGTTCGACAACGCACTGTCGTGACAGCACGTCGAGAGGCTTCTAGCGCTCTTCAGAGGAGGTAGCGCGCCAGCCGCCCGCTTGACTGACTAACGGCAGGCAGCCAGAAGACGAGCTTCGTCATTAGAGCGAATTAGAAAAAGACGCTCTCTTCTCTCTCTCTTCTCTCTTTCTTCCCTCTCTCCCACTCCCAGAGGCGTGCAACAGGGACCAGTCCACTGGGACTGCTGCAGAGAGTTCAACTCATCATGCGGCACAGTAGTGCAATCGCTGTGGCTGTGACTCCCTCTTTTTACTGTAAGCAATGGCTTGGCTTCAAAAGCTTCCTGCACAAACAAAGGTACTACTCCCACTGAGTAGGTCTTTTTTTGGTCTTTTTTTCATCTGTCACACTGATGTTTAAGGGAGACTGAAAAGGGAGTTTTTTTTAACACTTTTTTCTCTCCTACTACTTAAACAGTACTGGGGACTTGTAAGATCTCATCAAGATTGGAAAGCTACACAGCTTCCACTAAAACTGATGATGCAACGTGCTGAAAAGAAGCCTGTCTACTGATGCAAATTCCAAAACACAAATCTTAAGTGGGATTTTATGTTTTTAAGGGGAGTTTTTTTCTTCTTCTTCTGTAAGCTCTATCTTTTTTGTTTCTCCTCTGCAGAGTAGTTAGAGACATTCTTCAACACTGTCCGCATGTAGAGACAGCATTCCCTAGAGACAGTTAGGCAACTACCAAATAAATATGGCACGACCCACAGTGGGCCTTCAGAGACGTCCTGTTGCGTTGGCACCCACAGTAACAGTCGGAGGCCTCGCGACAATAACAGATGGGTGTAGAAGACATTCTGTACTCATCTTACAGTTCAATATCTGAACACAAACACTGAAAGCCGGTAGGAGTTGACCGCCTCCCCCATCGATATCTGCATTCCTCAAATAGTTTCCGAGCTTTACTGCGACTAATTAGAGAGTCGAGACGGTGCAGCCCTCAGAGAAAGAACTGAGGGAGTGTGTGAACCTTCAGTGGATCCTCTGTCAGACAGCGAAGGGAGACAGCAAAGGAATTATATTTGTTAATCTATAAACATGTTTCCTACTTATTTTTCACATACTAACCATTCTCACACCACTACTATGACTATTAGTATTTTAATTGCTAGTAGTTTTAGTATTAGTATTAGGAGTAGTATGTCTTTCATATTTCATCACTCTGAAGGGTACTGAAATCTAACTTGACATTGAAGAAGATTGGTTAAAAAAAAAGTCAAATCTACTAAAAAATTCAAATGTGCTGCTTGAGACATTTTATGAGATTCCATAAAGACCTTGTGTAGGCAGCACGAGTGCGCAAATCAGGAGGCCATATTGCTAAGGAAACTTCTGTCGTCTGAGCCCCAGTATCAATGACCCGCTTATTTAAAGGAGTGGTGCTCAGTGAACAGCACAATTTGATTACGCTGACTAACACGTTGTGAAATGAAAAGCATGTCACCGGTTCCCCTCCCTGTAGGGAACAGAGACGGCAGTATTGAGACGGCCATCATCTCAGGGTCGAACTGGCCCGGCGAGCTGCCGCCCGTGCTTGGGCCTCACAAAAACTAGGATTCAGCGCCAGGGCCCATGCGGAACAAGCCTGGCATTATTCGGAGGAATATTATGACGGTATCTGATTCATCGCCGCTGCTAACCCTGACGCCCTATTTGCATTTTTAGCCCTAAGGGGATGAGAAGCTGTTTATTCAGAAGTCTGAGTTCTACGAGGCATTAATTAGAATTCAGAATTCTAATTGAATATTAGCATAACGGAGCACAATGAATTAAAACAGCAGGGTTGTTTTTTTTTTGTGTGTGTGTGTGTGTGGGAACAACAAGCGGTTAATTGTTTTAGGGTCCAGACGCAGCCATACAGTAATGTGCTGCGTGACCTGGTTTGGGCCGTGTGGGCTGTGCCTCTCTCACATAGACCTTCTGCCCTTCCTCCATTCACTCTCAGTGGGGTAGAATCATCGAAGCCCCTTCAATGCCCTATTTTCTTCCCAAACAAAGGCGACTGCATGCGTGCAGGCAGAGAGGCCACTATACACAAATCTCACCTTTGTAAGATTTTTTCTTTTTTACATAAGACGAACAGTGACCAAATTATTGGAGATATTGGAGATTAAAGGGACTTGAGGCCTTGTAAGGTTGTCTATTAGGGTGATAGGGTGGTGACAAAACACAAACACATCCCTGACAGAATAACATTTCTTAACGTGGCTGTATCATTTCACCTCAGCTGTTTTAGTTTTGGTTGTTCGGTCTGATCTCTCAGCTCAGGATGAAAATCCCTCTGTTTCAAAGTGTTCTGCGGCACAGCGCTCGAAAAGCTGATTTAGTTTTAACTTGTCGAGCGGCCTTATTGTGTACAGAGCTGGGTGGATTGGGAGAGCTGAGCCTTATCGTGCACGCGGGCAAGGCTACCCAACGCTCACTAGACGCATGGTAGCCCGGGCTTTCACCCGGCATGGAAAAGACCTGCTGAGCCAGTTGCGAATCCTCTAATAACTTTCCACTGATGCCGTGAGGGAAATCCCAGTCTCACGGCCCAGACGGATGATAATCCCCCTGAGACGCGCACAAGCGTGCTTTTAAGTCATTATGGAAAATGGCGGTGTGAGGTTCTAAAATGGCATACTGGTGGCTTTTCTTGTGCCTGCGTGTGATACTGACTCACAAGTGTGCGAGCTCCATCACGCTTACACTCAATGCACACGTTCATTACGGGATCAAAGTGCTACTCTGAGTCAGAGAGACAAAGCGAGCCTCTCCCTTATCGTCTAGCTGGTAATGCCGAAGCGGTGTTGTTTATCAACAAGCTGGGAGTGTTTTCTGTAAACGACACAAATCCGCTGATCGTGGCTTCGGTTCATCTCTCTCAGCGTTAGGGTCGTGCCCAAAAAATCCTCAAACACGTCGGGTAACACAACAACAGAAGATGACTTTACGTGGGCCTACACGAGGATGAGCGTGGAGAATAGAAGGCCAAGGGAGCAGTGTCTCATGAAATGCAGGGAGCAATACTGGACATGAGGGAGAGAACAGGTGAGGACAGCAGACAGCAAGAGAAATATCAAGCTGTTAACTTAATCATGAGCATTTGGCCTGCAGAGAGGTGTTGAAACATTTCTGAAATGTTCTGGCATTTGCAAGGTAATTAACGTCACAAGCAGTGTATCTGCAATTCATGCCTGCATGTCATCTGAAAAGACTTGCAGTTAATTTGAGAGATGCACATGTCCGAACAGGCGCACAAAGCAAACCATGCAGATGACAGTACGGCTGGAAATTATACTAAACATGACAAGCATTTTCAGTGGTTACAACATGTCTACCATTCTGCATTTTGGTCTGGGAAGAGATGAAGAAGCCTCATAACAACCCCACCCAAACACACACAAACAGGACATCAGTTTAAGCAAATACAGCTCTTCAAACTCAACACGCACATCAGTTATCAGCCAAGATGATTTTCTGCTTTCTTCGCCCCCTCTCTGACCAGGCAAGAGCCTTGGCCAGGGTGCGTTGTACTGGGGAGATAACACACTGGCAGGGCAGGCCATTGGCCGATGGCCATATTCCTTTTTTGCTTTTAAAACAAGTTTGGTTAAGCCCGGTGACCTTCACGGCAGCAGTCATGAATATAAGCATCAAAAAAAAAAAAAAAAAAAAAGAGAGAGGGAGAGAAAGAAACAGTGGTTGCCTTCAGCATGGGGCCATCATACGCAGGCCACAGGGCAGCCCTTTTCCGTACGAAAACACACCTCTGACTCCCTCGCACATTTTCAAACACATCGGTCTTATCTACTGAAACAAATACAGACCAGTCAAGGTTAAACAGACACAAACACACACACACACACACAGCAAAAAGATACACACACACACACAACTACCCCCACGTGCAAAACACAAATTGCACACAAATCTTGATAGCAAACAACACACCAAACTTCCCCCCATCTACAGCCTTGTCTCTGTAATCTCCAAAGGCCTCCTCGCCCTGCCTACATGCAGTGAGCACAAACCTTGCAAGACCTGAAAAGGTAAAGGCAAGATGGCAGCTGAGGGACTCCCTCAGCACTTTGTTGCATTTAGGCCTGCAGTTACAAGAGCAGATAGTCTGTGCATATGTGAGATATTCTCTGTGTGTGTGTGTGTGTGTGTGTGTACGTGTGCGTGTGTGCGTGTGCGTGTGTGTGTGTGTGTGCGTGTATGTGTTTTTCTGTGCCGGTGGTTTCAGGAAAGAGAGTTGTGAGCACATTCTTGGTGTGGATGCAGCCTAAGTGTACTCCATACGCATGTTGTAATTTCATTAGCCTACCATGTGGTTGTTTTTCAAAGAGCCCGTGAATAAAACGTAGCGTAAAAAAAGGAACACAAACAGAGTGGTTCAGACAGAAAGGTACACGAGGGGAACGAGGAGGGAGCCTCAGAGGAGAAGAAGAATACAGAGACGTGAGCTGAGTGACTGAATGCGTGTGTGTATAGGGAATATGTGCTGTCCCCCCCCCCCACACACACACACACACCCCAAAAAAACCCAACTCATGCCCCTCTCTGATTGGCGCTGTGCTTCAAAGACGGCGATCGGCCTCCGACGTGTCAGCACATCACAGGTAATCACCCTCAACACCTTCAGACCACACTGCACTGTCAGGTCACAGGCATGGGAGACAGAGGCTCAGCGCGGAGGAGTGGAGGAGATCGCAGAGAAAGGGAGAGGGAGAAAGAGAAGAATATACAGAAGAGGACAAGAAAGAAAGAAAGAAAGAAAGAATAGAAATATAGCGGCAAAAGGAAAGAGAAAATTGTTGAAGAATAGGATAATTGACACAGGGAGGTAGAGAGACAGAAAGCGAGCGAGTGAGACAGAGAGAAAGAAAAAGTGAGACAGAGGAGAGAAAAGGCTCAGCCAGCAAAAAGCCTTCAGTCCTGAGTGGAAACTGGTAGAGCCTTGTGCTGATTCAGTCTTTGGCCGCTAAGTTTAGCCCCGTGTGCCCTCACTCAAACAGGCCCACCATAATTCAGCACGATCATACTATGTGCCATATTTTGATTCTGAATTCCCTTCTCTTGCAGATTAAATCACCCCCCCCCCTCCCCCCCTCCCCCAACTCCCAACCGCTCAAAAGCAAAGCAGTGGGTATTTCCCTGACTAAGGAGGGCCGAGAGAAAGAAAGCAGAGAAAAGCTACACAAAGCTGGCTAAAGAAAACAGTTGCAGGCGTGTGTGATCCACTCAGACGTGTGCCTTTGGACGCCGGCACGAACAATAAACCCAAAACGGCGGCATGGAAACGACGGAGAGAAAGAGGAAGGAATCGGAGAGCTGCTGCGCGAGGATTTCTCACTGGGGTTCTCGTCAGGGACCGCTTGCATCTGCTTTCCATAAAATATTATCTACCAACCCGCCTCCATGGGAATATGTACTCATAGTCCTCGTTTGTGGATGCACCGTTTTTTTTCCTTCGTTTTTTTCGCTTTTTTTCCCCACTTTACAAAACTCGGGGAGGAGAGAGAGAGATGGAGAGAGGTAGGGAGACAGAGGGCAAAGGAGGTGTAGAGCGAGAGAGGAGAGAAATATAGGGGAAAAAAAAAGAAAAGGGAAGAGGGAAGAGACCTGAGCGAGATGTGGAAGTACAGGATCTTTTGTCTTCTTCCTCCAGCCTCGCAGGAACACCTCGCCTCTCATTAGCTTAATAATGCATGAAATGTGCTTCAGCCCTGGCTGCCGCGGCCTCCCCCCCACGCTTAAAGTATTTATCGCTGACAGAACGCCGCCGAGGCCATCTCAGCCGCCCGCCCGCCCGCCCGCAGCCAGTCAGCCAGCCAGCCAGCCAGCCAGCTAGTGCTCCTGCATCCGTGGCCCTGCTGCTGCATCACATCGCCCTGCCTGCTCAATTTTTCAGACCTTTGGAGAGAGATGGGGAAAGAGAGAGAGAGAGAGGGAGGGAGAGAGGGAGGGAGAGAGGGAGAGAGGGAGGGAGGGAGGGGGCTGGTGGGGGGTTCTGCCACTCCTTTCTGCGCTGGGGAGACTTGGTTCACGTGTCTCCACCCCTTTAAAAAAAAACTATGAAAGGGGAGCAGTGGCAGCACACACACACACACACAGAGATACTCTAGATCAGAAGCACACACACACACATACACACTAGAAAATGTGACTCACAAGTCCCAGTGCACCCTTCCCTCAAGTACACACACACACACACACACACACACACACACACACACACACACAGTGCTCAAAACTGGAGGACGCTCAGATATGACACATTTGGCAAAGCTCAGAACCCCGGCCGAAATGCACTCTGGGCTCCAACCATGACTCTGCCCTTGTGTGTGTGTGCGTGCGTGGGGTGTGTGCCGGCGGTGGGGAGAGAGAGAGAGAGGTGGAGAGGAGAGGAGTGTGTGTGTGTGTGTGTGTGTGTGCGCGTGTGTGTGTGTGTGTGTGTGTGCTAGGGGGCTGAGAGAGTCCACTTCAAAAAGCCAAAGCTTAAGCCTGTAGTTCAACAGCGCTGGAGAGGCAACAACATGGTGAAAGACTGAAGGGGAAAAAAAAAAACAGAGCAGAAGTCGAATTTATATAAATCACCAACGCGGTCCAGGTGGAAACGGCAGCGTCTATCGGCCAATCAGGGCTCCACGAAGCAGTTAAGCTCACATGTGATCCTATTCCTTCACCGACTGAACTGTTGGACCTTTAATCGGTCACTGATGAGTTCCGTTTCGCTTGCGAGGGAGCTCAGAGATGAGTCCCTTGAGGCCATCCTTGGCGCATAGATCGTTACCCTTGCACACACACACACACATATATACACACACACACATTCTGATCTAGGATCAGTTCTGGCCACTCACTTGGAATATCAATCCTGAGCCTACTGTGTGAGAAAAGCAAAGCCCTCCAATACGTTGTCTTAATTACTTTAATTCCGTCTTGGCCAACAGCTTGCAGCCAGAGAGGCAGGGGTGGTGATAATGCAGTGAAAGCACAGCCGTATGTGAGCCGCATGTGAGCCGCACGTGAGCCAGAGATGGCTGGATGACATCACTGGGAGGCAGGGAGGACCTCTGTCTGCTCACCTCCCTCCTACTCAGATCTTCCCTGTGCCATCATGACAGCACATCCTGGTGTGTATGAGTATGTGTGTGTATCTGTGTGTGTGTGTGTGTGTGTATCTGCGTGTTTATATGAGTGAGTATGTGTGTGTGTATGTATGCATGCAAATATGTCTGTGTGTGTGTGTGTGTGTGTGCATCAGGCCTCCATGAGTCAGCCCTGTCTGAGCTGATCCAGCTCTCTCATTCCCACTTCCACTCCCACTGTGCACTCTGTGTTGGCGCTGCATCAGGCTGGGCTAGGCCAGGCTGAGCTATGCTGTGCTCTGCTCTGCTGGGCTAAGCTAAGCTAAGCTATACACTGGCTCTGACTCTGACTGGAGCTCTGCTGAAGGCAGCGCAGGAAGTGAACTCCGGGGGGAAGTCAGCCCGCCTGTCAGCACCACTGGCTCTCCCACTGTCAGGCAGGCGGGCCAGGAGAGGCTGAATTGGGGGGTGGGGGTGGAGGTGTTGGCGGAAGAGAAGAGTTTGGGGGTGGGCTGGGGGAGAAGGGGAGGGGGGTTGAGGGGTGTTGGAGAGGGTGCAGGGGAATCCACGTTCAGTTTATTTTCTCAAATTTGTTTTCCATTTCAAAAGCTTGCCCTGCCATTTCAGCAGCCGTCTTGCTTAATCAGCGTGGTCTGAATGGAAGGAGGAGGAAAGCAGGGTGTGTGTGTGTGTGTGTGTGTGTGTTTCTCTGTGTGTATTTCTGTCTGAGTGTGTGCGTGGTGGGGGTGGGGGTGGGGGTGGGGGTGAAGGGAGGGGAGGGGTTCCCCCGCAGGGTTGGCCGGCCTCCAGTGAAAGCTGCTCCGAACACGAGAAACATGGGGAGTGTGTGTGTCGGAACAGCGCGGAATGGGCTCGTCTGGCTTGTGGTTTTCCCAGCGCGTTCTGTCACGAGCGCCCGCCTTCGTTCCAGAGCGCTCCCCTTTTTACTACAATGCCTCCAGGGAGCAACGGTCGCTGCCAAATCACACTACTACACACACACACACATACACACACCACACATACTCCACCACACACACACACACACACATGCAGGCATCCTCCATCCAGTTTCCTCAGCTCCACATACTTGCTGGCGTTGAGATTACGCAGCAGTGTTCAGTCTCACACTACTACAACACAAACATACATACACACACACACACACACACACAGGCGTTGAGATTACGCAGCAGTGCTGAGTCTCACACTCGCTCTCTTCCAGCTGACTACAGTGGAAGGCAGTGGCCACAGAAGCCCACAAGAAACACACAGGGCCATCAAGGAGCTCCTCCTTAGCCATAACCTGTACAAACACACACACACACACACACACACACACACACAAACACACACAGGTTTAAGCACTCATGCTATGCCCATGGGGTCCCATTCTCTGTCTGTAATGAAGGAGGTAAACTTGAAACAGCATGTGCCACTATTTTACAGCACTTTTGTGTGACGGTTAGAAAAAGCCAAGCAACACTTGGTATAGGGCACCACAAAAAGATCTCGAAAGATCTCGAAAGAGCACGCGTCTGATCAAGCCCCTAAATGTGTATTTGTGTGGCCCATTCAAAACCCTTCAAGAGCTCGCCTGTGTGCTAAGTAACATTTTGTGTTCAATTATATAACCGAGCCTCCTCATCCATACACAAGCAAAACTAGACTCACCAACAAAGGTTCCGCCATCTTGATTTGGAGACATTTTGTTTTGTCTTTTTTTTTTTTTTTTTTTTGGCAGCTCGTGAGCTTGATGATGACGGCCACTGTAAATGTAGCCACTGTGCCGAAGAAGAAGGGAGGTGTGTGTGTGTGTGTGTGTGTGTGTGTGGGGGGGGGGGGGGGGTGCCTGGCCACTGCTCCATAAGCAATAATACCTACCGGGCCTGATGGATGTTCCTGCATTTACAACAACTAATCCTGCCCCTGATGGGCCTAACTGAGTTAATACTGAGCACGACACAGTGTAAGTAACGTTTGGGATTAAAATAAATCTAAACTATCTGATTATCCCCCCCCCCTCAAGATAAAAAAATGCTTTAATGAGGGATTGCAGTGCTTTAGATGGGCTGATCTTAAAATCACATAATACCCCACCCCCCCACCCAACCCCACTTTCTGGCTTGATTCTGCTTTGTTCTGTTTTTTCAGTGTTAGGAGATCAACGGGACACATGTGTGTCAGAGAAAGGTTTCCGAATGGATGGACAGACCGTGCTCTCCGAGGTCAAGCCCTGGAACAATATGTGCCCGAGAGGGCAGGCGCTTCCAAAAAGATGCAAAGGTTTAGATTCACGTGTAGATTCAAGTGTAGAGCACACATGTAACACACACACCCACACACACACATTCCACGCGGTTCCATCACAGCAGTCTGCAAGATCAAAGCCTACCATCACCTTTGTCAATATCAATAGCTGCCAGTGGCGGCTGAGCACCGACAGGCCACTTCATTACGCGGTGATGATTCCCCGGGATGAAGGGGCGCCCGCTGGAGAGAAAGCGTTTAAAGTGCAACCTGGCCTGCCGCCAGTGAAGCCATCACAGGCCTCTGCCCAGTGATGCTATCCAGCCCCCATAAAATCCAAACAATCCCAACCACTCCCCTCTGTCAGTTGGCTAACTGATGGATGAGTGTCTTCCTCTTTTTGAAAAAAAAAAAAAAATACTGCACATCGTCCATTAGTACAGATGTGGTTTTGCCTACCAATATCAACCAAGATGGGAGAACATTATGAAAGTAGATAGACGCTATTATCCTACAGGAAATTTAGGTATCCTAGAGCATCCAAGACATGACCTACACAAGCAAAGTAGCATATTGCAAAAGTAGAAGATCTTTGTTTGGACAGCAGATTACTGCTATTCCCATTCAAAGTTATACTGTGTTAGCAAGAGCAAAGGTGGTGGGAGTGGCTCTTGAGAGAAAGTGCCAGAAAAGTGTGGCACTGTGGTGCGACTGAGACGCCTTTGAGATTAATGACAGTCTATGATCAAATCTGCCTCTGGCAGCACACAGACGCTGCCAAGCTTTAGGGTCTCTGTTTGAGGCTTTCTTTATGATGAAGGGGAGCATAAAGCATCTGTTCGTTGCATAATCAGGGCAACATGAACACCCAGGCCTGGCTAATATGAGTGACTACAAGATACTAGTTTGCAGTGCACTACAAATTATGTGTGTGTGTGTGTGTGAGTGTGTGTGTGTGTGAATACATGTTCCTCAAAAAGAGGTACACCTTGGTTTCATACACACACACACACACACACACACTTTTTGACACGACACACACACACACACGTGTTCCGCAAACTGCCACAATGAGTGCAGTCTCTCTCTGCGTAATTGCTCTCTTAGCGACTGCATCGCACCATTCGGGCAGACTCCAGGGAACCTTCCGGAGACGACTCCTCCCCCTCTTCCTCCTCCTCCTTCTCCTCATCCCCACCATAGCATGGCTGGGTTAGCAGGCCTGAGCCACCTTCATTACGCTAACTTGCAGACCGCGATGACAGTCTGACGCTCTGCCTCTTCTTCTTCCTCCTCCTCCTCATCTCTCATCCCTTCATCCCACCCTCCCTCCTGCCAGTAAATGAGGCCCCCGCTCCGTGGAGCGGCAGGTCTCTACGGCCTCCCAGTCAGACGGTCGGTTGGAGTCCGGGGGTGAAGGACCACCTTTAACGAGCCTCCATTAGGCCCCTGCAAAATACGTCTCTGTTAACAAGGTGAGCCGGCCATTATTCCAGATATGGGAATTCACGGAGGAGAGGGCCAGCAAGAGGATTTGCCCGTTTTTACACAGCAAGCGTATTAAAAAACCCAGGGATAAACTTTTTTATACACTCGCGGAAAGAGGAGAGAGGAGGAGGGGAGAGAGGAGAGAAAGGGGTGAGGGATAAACTGCTGGCTGTTTCCACTTCTCAGCCTGAGAGTGTGGAAAAATACAACACACATATACACACATACACACTCACTAAGACTTACACAGACTTGAGATTGAACAGCAAACACAAAAACCTGAGTCCTTGTCATGAGTGAGGTGGTCTTCCAGTAGCCAAGAGGCGGCCCCGGGCTGTGGTTGTAGAGGTGTGAGCCTCAGGGAAAACTAACCACCGCGCCCCCCCCCCCCAGCCCACTATGTCTCCAAACCAACCCTAACCCCAACCCCCACCCCCACCCTCGCCTCCATCTTCCGACACCATCCCACCTCCCCAGGCTCGCCCCACAGCCCCCTGACACGGAAAAACATGTCAGGCCCTCTCCCTGCAGGCTCCATCTGAACCCTTAATATCATTTTCCACTCCCCTCCTCACAGCATCTGGCTTTCATTTCCAGGGCTCCTGTAGATTTTCAGGTCACTAATAATAACTATTTCAGGCTAAAGCGAGAGTTCAGCCAGAGTCTACGCCTGAGCCAGATCCACCCCAACATCACCACCACCACCACCACCACCGCCGCATCACCCCCACCCCCACCCCCGTGCTCCTGCTGACGGCAGACCAAGGGAAGCACACTGGCGGCCCTCTCTCCCCGGCACTCCTGTTGAGGGTTTGTTTTGCTTCGCTCTGTTGCAGTGGAGCTTCGGGTGGGGGTGGGGGTGGGGGTTGGGGGGCTGGGGAGCGGTAGGGGTGGGGTAAGGGGGTCAACACCGACTGACCCACGTCTGGCTGTGGTTCAGCTTGGGTGTGAGGTACTGGAGCTGGTGGAGCAGAGGGGGAACAGTGAGGCTGGGACTGTGCATGGAGGGGGGACTGGGGGCGGGCTTCCTACTGACAACTTTCAGCATTCAGGAGAAGCCATTTGGCCAGAGCACTTGTGGATATCATGAATGGAAAGGGGGGGGGGGGCAAGGGTGACAGGAGGAGCAAGGTTTGGGGGTGGGGTGGGGGGGTGTTTAAAACTTGTCTGGGATTCCCAAGGAGGCCCATTTCCCTGATGACATCACCGGGCACTGTGTGGTGATCTAAGCCTGCACATAACACAGATGCCTGAGCATATTCCAGCCTATTCCAGACAAGCATCGAGTTCAGAGACCTCAGCCCTCTGTAAATATGCTTTTCACTTCGCCAGGTATAATATGCTGTCCAAAAGTGATTCTTTTTGGGAGGGGGGGGTTGGGGACCTATTCCCTGTTAAAGATTAAGGAAAGCCACCCCACAGCCTGCAGCTGTGCGAACGTGTTGATAAGATGGGAAAACTCATAAGTGGCAAGCAGCACTGTTCGCTTAAGCGCCCCTCATTCACCCTCCCCTGCATCCATCCCTCTCTGTCTCTGTCTGTCCAGGCTGAGCCCTGGACACCTATAGAGGACATGTTATCTGGGCAGCTGGAGACACAGGCCATCCATTTATTTCCACTCCCCGGCCCTACAATAGGGCCTTTGGCAGGAAGAGAGGGCCTGATTTATGGCCCTGTCCGACGCGCTCTTCCCCGCAACCACCCCCCCCCCCCCCCCATCCCCCATCTCATCACAAAGCGCTTTCAGCAGGGTGACTTTCCAGCCAACTGGGCTTTTCAGAACATCCAGATGAGGACGCACACAATTGGCCGTTTCTACACCGGCGGCTGGTCCCAGGTCAGCAGGGTTTCGCAAAGCGCGCGTGTAAACGCGGGGCGATTCTCTGGAGAGTGCCGGTGTTACTGATGTTATCGCTTCCGAGAGAGCCCCCTGACTTTGCCTTGAATGGCTATTTTTGTTTGGTGTGTCGGTGCATGAGCCTTACAAATTGCTTCGGCTCTGGCGAACGATGATTTACGGTGCGATTTTGCATGGGCTTCTGCAACAATGCTGAGAAATGACGCCGGAACACCCAAGCACATCCCGCTCCTTGGAAGTCTGGTGCGACAGTGACACTTTCTGGCTTGGCCATCAAAATGAGAATGATTGCCAAGGAGGGAAAGTGTGTGTGTGCTCTGCGCATATATGTGTGTGTGTGTGTGTGTGTGTGTCTTTGAGTGGGTGACATTTTGCGTAACCTAACACAAACCTGATTCATCATTGATGCGATCACCTGATGGGTGAGCCAGACCTGTTTCTGAGGTGTACAAGGGGCTAGATGAGGTCACACAAACACAATGAGCTCCCATTCTGCCATCATACAAACACAACAACAGGGCCCACAAAGCCTGAAGTACACCAAAGGACTGCTCTGTAACTGATGAGCACAGCTCGATATCTGAAAATAACTGAAGATTTAGGGCACTGAATTACTCTAATTCTCAGAACCAAGAACCCAAAACCTCTCCTTGGTGCCTGTCCACTACAACACTACTCCTAATGGGAGAGCCACAATGCCAGTGTCCTTAACAATTTTTTAAACCAAGGAGAAATTTAAACAGGTCCATATTACATTTAACTATCAGCCTCCAAATTCATTTTCTACCAGATGAGCATATTAAAATATTAGCCATCTCATTAGTCTAGCAGCTGAGTCTGGCCACTCCAGCTAAATGGCTAAAAGGTGATCTGTTGGTCCACACGGTCCACAGTTCACACAGGAAAAAAAAAAAAGAAAACCTTGGTTCCACTCTTCCACTTTTAGGATGTTTTCTTGCTGAAATAACACCAAACGACTTGTAATATAACATTTTATATTTGGCTGGAGATAACGAAAATATTTGTTTTGCTTTAAATATTCATGGTTGTGTTCTTTACTCACGTATTTTCATACATTAAAAAAAAGATTTTACACAGTTGTTTGGTGAGAAAATGTGGATTTAACACTTGAACAGTGAAAAATTCTGTTTTAACACTTGGAAGTTGTTGTGAGAAAATGTGTTTATCTATGCAATCATATCTGTGAAGTTATTTGCACAAACACACACCCTCTTGTGTTTGATCAAACATATATAATTTACTCGCGGTAAAAATTTCCCACCCCCCCTTCCCTTCCCTTGATTAAAAGTGAGACTCTAAAAACAATGAATGCTTACAACCAACTTGCTGATTTTAGTCTGACCTTAAGATAAAAAAAGATCACCCAGAAAGGAGTAGGCCTTGCATTTATAAAAATCTATTACTGTGCAATAACAGTGTGCCACCTTCACACTCTCACCACTTCACAGAGATTACAAACCGACAGCAGTACATTTAAGAGAATGAAAAACGCTGTGCTCAACAGGAAAAGGTTATTGACTCTATATCTTATTTTACCATAAAGTCAGCACAAAAAGTCCTGACCTAAAACCCAACTCTGACGTCCGCCTCACCTGCATGGAGTCACCACCGGAGCGTCTTGGGCCAGCTGAAGTGTGATTTTTCAAATATTTATTTTAGGCCACTTTTTTTTTTTTTTTTTTACAGCCAAGTAATCTGTATGCAAGATGGCACCATATTAAAATACACCCCCTGCCTCATCCACCAAAAAAAAAACTGCTTACAACATGAATCTCTGTTTGTTAAGAGTAAGAATCCAGACCAGTGAGAACGAGAAGGCATCTGCTGAAGATTGGGGGATTTCAGGGAGATGAGAGAGAGGCTTGCTCCAGAGAGAGAGAGAGAGAGAGAGAGGGGTGACGGAGGGAGAGAGAGAGAGGGAGAGAGAGAGAGGCATCATTAGCTTCAGCAGCAACAAACCTACTGGTGTCTGGGAGACTTTGATCTCTCTGCTTACTTCTTCTAGTAAATGAGAAAGGCACAGAGTCTTCTACCACAACACTGAACTAAAAAAGAAAAAAAAAAAAAAAATTCCCTTTCATCACGGGCTAACTGGAATATCAGGCTAAATATTGGCTCCCGCAGTGGCGTCTCAGAAAAAGTAAATAAGATGTAGGTTAGACGATGTTAAAAGAGCGACATGGCCAGAGGATGGTCTGCCCTCTCAATGGAGACTTCAGATCCCTTTGGTTCCAGGCGAGGGAGGGAGGTGACAGCGAACACCTGTTTTAGGAGCGCCGGCCATCTCAGAGGCCGCGGTCCCGTCTTCCTGCATTATCTATCCTCTGTGGGGGGGAGGGGATGGGAGTCCGGTTCTTTCCCATGGCTCCTAATTCACAAGCACTTCCCTCAAACACTTTCCAGATGTTTCTGCACAGAAGCAAATAAATTGCTGCTCTCTTTTTTTCCTCTCTTTTTCTCTCTGCCCGCTTTTTTTGTCCGTTAACTGCACCCAAGTCCTTTGTTTTAAAAGCACATCTATATATAAATATTTATTCATAAACGCTGTTATTTTGATTCAGCATATCATGCCCGGGCTTTTGGTATCATGTACAAATATAACACTCAGAACTAATGATTTGGAGGACATCAGCTGTTTCAATGTTATCCCAAGGTTAACAGACAATGGAAAAAAAACTTTCACAGCACTTGGACCCGAAATTCGACACCCCAGAGTGTGAAAGCGAAAATACTGACAAAGCATTTCTTAGCCCTTTTTAAATGTATTGACATTATTGCTTTCTGACAAAAGTCAGCAAGAACATGAAATAAAAAAAGAAAAGCAGCTGTAACCACCACAGTAAACATAAAAAACAGTTCAGTGTGAGCTACTGAAATCCTCCTGGGTTTCACCCTGCCCATTTTAAGTTTGCTTTTACAACCTTGATGGTGACTCACCGAGTTTAAAACAGAATCCTTCTCTCATCCTGTGCAGTTTTACTGTAACTAACTGTGTCATTTGCCTCAAACTAACATTTTACTTTTTGAGTAAATATTTGAATTTACAAGCAATGGTTTTCTTTATAATGTTCAACATGACATGTCTGGTTAGATCATCCCATGAGAAAAATCCCCATTAAACAAAAATAATAATTAAAAAATTAGACCAAAATGTTTAAATGATATAACCAAGTATATTGAAACTATGAACTTTGCTGATAGTGAGCACACTGAGAGCAAAAGTTTGAGCAAACTTAAAGGCAAAACAACCAAAAAAAAAAGAAAGGAAAGAGGGAAGAAAAGGCAGGCCAATGGGGGCATTCTCTCAGTGCGTGGGCATGCTCGCAGGAATGAGCACAACGTCTGATCGAGGGATAAAAGAGAAAAGAGAGGGGGAGACAGAGACACAGAGAGAGAGACAGAGAGACAGAGAGAGAGAGGGAGAGTGGAAGAGAGAGAGAGAGAGAAGAGAGGGAGGGAGAGTGGGAGTGAGAGAGAGAGAGAGAGAGAGAGAGAAAGAGAGAGCGGGAGGGAGGGGGAGGGGGAGTCCGTCTCCCCTCTACCCTCCTGCATTCTCACTCATCTGAAACGGACAGCTAATTATGCAGCTGGCGTCGGGGGTTCGGTTGAACTGTGTGAGGCCCCTTGTGAAAGTCCAGCCAGACAGGGAGAGGGAGAGAGAAAGAGAGAGAGAGAAGTAAAAGATAAAGTCAAATGGAGAGTGAGAGGAAAAGAGAGAAGGAAGGAGAGAAAGAAAGAGAAAAAAATGAAAAAAAAATGCAGCCACAGAGTGTTAAGGGGGGGAAAGAGATAGAGACAAAGCAGAAAGAGAGACAGTGAGAGAGATGAAAGAATGTAGGCCTATGTCAGGCTGTGTGTGTGTGTGTGTGTGTGTGTGTGTGTGTGGAGGGTGAGTTAGCAGACAGAGAGAAAGTGAGTTGGGGTGGCAGGGTGGGGATGGGTGCTGTGGTGCGGATTGCTGGCTGGGGGCCTGACCTCTCTCCCCATTCCCATGGCTAAACGAGTGGCTCCTCCTGCTCGCCGTGTCGGCCAGAAGGTCTCAGCTATGGGCATACCAACACTCAGACACTCAACACACTCCTGAGAGACAGGCAGACACACACACACACACACACTCACACACAAGCATACAGACAAGCAGCAGCGCCATGCCGCACCCCAACAACAATACTCTCGACGGCAAAGCCATGGCGGACAAAACTGCCCTACCGGTTTTTCCTCTTCTCTGACAGCAACAACGATTCAAGATTTTTTTCTGGTATTGCGGGATTACCCTTGTCTGGGCGCATTTGGCTGAGGAACCAAGTCTGTTGTAGTGACTAACCTTTCCCGACGTCTTGGCACAGTTTTTCAAAAAAAAAAAAAAAAAAAAAAAAGAAAACTTGACTCGGGGCTAAGCTGCCATTGATTTGCTAAACCAGTAGCAGCAGTTCAGATTCCAGAGTAAATTTATGAATATGTCACATCAGCACGGCAAATCCAGACAGAATGCTATCCAAACTCCCCAACACAAAGATATTAATGGACATTTTACAAGCTGAGACAAAATAGATAGAGCCGATATTTTTATCCAGGATGACATCTGACTCAAGCTGGAACTTCTCACTGCGCCTCTGACTGACAAAGAACTCAAAGAGGCAGCACGAACTGAAGAAGGGGGGGAAATTGATTGCAAATTCAAGTTCTTCAAACCAAGAACAGAATGTAAACAGTGTTTCCCATCCAGTCGGCAGCAATTACAAAATCCATGGGGAGTTCATATTGAAAAAAACAAAAAAGGATCGGAATGCCAGAAGCTAAATCTGGATGGAGACATGCAAATGTTGATCTTTTTTTTTCTTTTTTTTTTCTTTAGGGCCTTGTTTACAAGTTGGTTTGGGTTTGAAGTGGTGTGAATGTGATTTGGGAATTTACTGCATGTATAGATGTGTGTTTGTGTGTGTGTGGTAAGAAACAGGACTGCTGTTGTTTAAGGCATCTTTCATTTCGACATTAAAGGGTCTTCTAAAAGTAGCGCAGACTGCAGACCCCGCTTTATCGTACCCTCGTCGAGGAACACGTCAGGGACTTCCTGTCTCTGCTCCAGGAAGGCCTCTGCCACCATGAGCAAGCCTTTCTACAGGATGTGAAGAGAAATGCCATGCATTTGTGTCTATAAATACCGACTTCATACGACAGGCTTTAACATGGCGGCCAAAAATGATCACTGTGTACTACATCTGTGTTTAAAAAAGACAAGACATGCAGCACACCCGTGAAAATTTAGGCTATAACACTGACAGTACACTGACAGTACACTTTCATTGTGTAATAACACTAATTTTAGTAATTGTCTTTGTATGGGAGAGATTAGCTTATCAACTCTGACCTGCTCAGAGTACACTATGCATTCTTGATGCAACGAAGCTCAATGCAGAAGACAAACTTCACGCGTTAAATGAAAGCAGACGACTTGAACAAGCCCAGACAAGGAGAGATAGAGTCCGGATTACACTACGTACTCTCACAACACGGAATCTCATCTTCTGTTCTCTTCTAATCTTCGTCTCCTCTGACACAACTCATGCAGGACCACACACACCTTCACCCACACACCTCCCCCCCCCATACACACTTACACACGCAACAACTGTCTGCATATCTGTCAACAGTGTCTTACCTGTGGCATTATATTTTGCAGGTGATAGGTATCAAGACACACCCAGCCACATTCATACACAGAAAAAATTAGAAAATTTTGTCTGTTTAGTTACAGACTGATTAACTCTGCTCTCTGATGTTGGGAACTGGCCAATCCAAACACAACAAAAACATGTAGTGTGGCTTTTTGGCGACAGAATAATTGAATCGTTTCAATTGATCGTTTCATGACTTTTAGAGATCAAAATAATGAGTTTTTAAAAAGTTAAGGTGAACTTTAAAAGCAAAAGTAAGATCAAGAGTGAATGTGAAAAGCTGAATAATCCACTAGGACACATGCCATTAAAAAAAAACGCCACACACACAATCTGTTTGCTGTTAATGCTGTTCTGCAAATTGACATTTAAAGGGATTTCAGTTCCAGGTGGTGGTCTTCGTGTCTTTCGTAAGGTCTGAATGTACACCCCTCCCCCTGAACATGCCCCAGGAAAACTTACTAACAACCTATTTTTTTTTTTCAATCTACTGTTCTCAGTGCTAGTCTCAAGATAAAGCTGGTACATTCCAGTCATTTCAGTTGATTGCACAACAAAAACAACAACTGAAAGAGTGGCTCTGACCTTCTGGGAGAACCGTGAGGACAACACCAAGCTCAGTGCGCTATGGTTACAGACAGTCATGTTTTGACCATTACAAAAGCAATGTAGCATGAGATCACTTCTGTAATGTTAAGGACAGATAACACACTGCTCAATCTGTGGTATTAGCGGAAAGTACCATTCACTTGCATCAAACAGAATACTAACAGCATGCTGCATCGTAAAACAGATAGATAATTTGATGACTGCAAAAATAAAACAAGAGCAATGGTGACATAGTATGATGAAAGAAAGAAAGAAAGACAGAAAGAAAGAAAGAAAGGAAGAAAAAGAAATGCCATATGTGAGCTCGGAGGGTTCTGTGTGTGTGTGGCCATTCTGCTCCGAACAGACTCGGCATCTGATGGCATAAACAGCCACGCACAGGGTCACTAACCATCATCCCAGACATGCAAACAGGAATGCAGGCATCTGTAACGCAGCGACACCTGCCCTTCACCTGAGCTCCAGGAGCCTGCGTCCAGCTCCCACCAGGCCGGCAGACAAGTGCAAACAAGACCTCCAGATCCACACACACAAAAACACACTATTGATTGCTGAGCTGAGACATCAGGACTGTGCCTGCAGTCTCCGATGCCTCACAGTCTGGGATGTTCATTCACTGATACGTGTCCCAAAAGAGGAAGGAAATGGGTTTTTGCGTGTTTAGGATGAGCGCTCTCATTTTTAGCAGACATCTCTGCACTCTCTCTTTGTTACTGTAATGGGTTTTACATATGGATGGCACTAATAAGAGAGACCTATTAAACAGAAACAATGTACTGGTTTATTACTTGTTCCATACATATGGAAGGAATATTTACTGTTGTAGCAAGTGGCCAATTAAATTCAGCTATTGCATGTAGCTACAAAAGGAGCCATGTAACGGGGGATACAGTCTGAAAATGTTGAAAAGCATATTCTTCAGAACAATCTTCAAAGTCCATGAAAGAAAATTATAAATAAATTAATATCAAATGAGAAATTAATGGAGGGCCATTTCAAGTAAGCCGTGGAATCCCAACATGGCAATCCATGCAGGCTCCAGTCTTAAGTGTTATCAGACAGGCTGTCTGCACTAATAACATCTGATGGCTTGCATTTACTATGGGCCTTTTATCACATCCGTATGTGACGCATAGTGATGTTGACGCTGGGGCCCGCAGTAAACACATGTGAAGATGATTAGGGCAGAGAAGTCTTTTAGCAGAAATCGTATGGTCTATAGTGCATACTGCGCATAACAGCTTTAAAAGTCATTTTATACGGCCACTGCCACACAAACGTTACAGATATTAAACCGTTTTAATTTGAGACAATTCAGATTTCTTAATAATTAATATTTCTCATATTATATCTACACTGCACTGACAACCAAATGGTTAGCATGATATCTGTGAGTCTTACAGTGGGCAAAGCATTTGCTTGAACATCATAATTATCAAATCATCGATTTCCCCTCTATTGAATATTTGAGTAGGCGAATCGATCACTAGTTCAGAAAGACAACGCCGCTCCGCAGTTTACTGACACTGACACTCTCGTCACCTTGGTAAAGATCCTAGACAACAAATACATGATTGGTTAGGTTTATTTTTTTCGTAGGCTAATAGACGAAGAGCAGGCTGATACCGGAAGGAAAAAACAGCCATGACCTAAACAAATCACCCAGGTGTGTATTTGAAACGGCAATCTAGTTCGAGATAAAAAACAAAACAAATGTTTTCTGCAGTAGCATGCTGGATGAAACGCTGGGCAAAATGTCGGTAGAGCAGATGATACGTTAAAATGCTAATTATCCCCGTGTGATTAATGAAACTAACCTGTTCTCAGACCACTGATGGATGAGAAGCTAGTGCGCACATTCGATAGCCAGACATGTTCTTATTGTTGAGAACAGAAAGGTTTTAGACGCGAACAATAACCCACATTTGGACATTGGTTACTTTAAGGCAGGCGGACGTACACAAAATGGACAACACTATAGAGCTATGACGTGTGAACTTGAACCACATTCTTATGCTCATCGTATACAAATAGGTCATCTAAAAAAACACTGAAAGACTGCACTGGTATGTGCACAACTACAGCGTCTAAATGAAAAAGATAAAGAGGAAGATAAAAGCCATTTACCAATACTATTTTTTAATAAATGCCCGACTGAAGCAACTAAAACGCGAGGAAGTGAAAGAGATACAGATCCCATCTTAATTTACGGAATCACTATTAAAGTATAAAAATACTTAGTATCAACACTAACTGTAACATTTTATGTAAAGTCGCGACTGAAGAGCTTCTCAAGTTACAAAGTAGCAATGATGTATTGTCTCCTACGCTGATCAAATAGACCAACATGTTACCATGAAATCGCTCGCACAGCACATAAAGAAATACACAATCTTTAGATTATCAACTTAACTCTATAACAGACTACATTAGGCCACTTCATCTTTCCTAGAACAACTAGCCCATGACATTTATCTCGCTTCGTCATTACCTTTCAGCAGCTCACAGTAACGCTAGATGCAAGTTCAAAATCTTTGGAATATTCATTTATAAAGACATTAGCACATGAAATATTAAACAACAAATTATGCAGCTCAACCAAAGATTTAGTCCTATATTTTCGAATAATATTTTTAGTTGGCGAGTCGACATTTCTGAACTTCTAAGCCAATCGTCCAAGAGTATCGCAGGCTACGAAATGTGGGGTAATGTTCATTGAATAAGCTACACAGACAGAGCATAAAATGTCTGAGGTAACAATATAGCCTGGTTCATATAAAGCAATTCGGTCCATTTGGACAGGCTACTGTCTAATTAGTTTAACATATTACTTTGTTGTATTTTAACCAAAGCAGCCAATTTCCACACAAAAGCGCCACAAACCTGAACTTGAACCTCAGCCAGCTAGAAGGCTATTAAGACACCTCTATCGAGCTCCTCTCATGTTTGAGCCATGAACGGACTATGTTACGTAAAGGTACATTTTTGCACGGAATTTCTGCCTGGCTTAAAAAAATAAAATATTTTTCATGCCTTAATGTAACCTAGGTTATGTAAGCTATTACAGCAAAGTTCACTTGACTGCATCCTTAGCATTTGTGAGGTAGAACACCCAACTGGTAAAACTTAGCCTAAGCAATAACTTAATCTTTCAAACATTTTCTACATGGTCTGAATCAAATACTATCATCGTATTTTGATATACGCGTTTAAAATCTATTTTTAAATAGGTAAGACTTTCTGTACTGTGCAGTGCCATTCCCTACAGCGCCACCCGCCAGAGTACATGACCACATAGGCTACGCACTTGTACTCTAAAACAAAATTATTCAAACAAAACACACCACCAAGATAGTTCAACCAAAGTAGTTTCCCGAGAAAGTGACACCTCGCGACTCTCCAAAATGAATACGGAATTCATTATTGTCCAATTACCAGGGTGGCTGCGTCTTTGTAGCCATGATGGCTGATCGATGGGAATTGAACAAAGAGGATCAATTTCTGATCAACGAGAGAGCCGCTTTAATCAATGGGAGAACGGAGCTCCAAAAGCGGCCACATAACACCGGTAAACTAGGGCTCCAGAGCGTAGCCGCAACTAGACGACGACTTTCCACACACAACCCCAAAACAACTCCCAGTAACTAAAAGGAAAAGAGCTGACCTGGAGCTGTTGTAAATCAAAGCGCTTCCAATATTGAAACATCGATCCCGCATTGGCCGCCATCTTGAGACATATTGAGACGGAATGAGAGGCTGATAGAGAGAGCGCGAGGGGCTGGAGTTCAGTGGAAAGGAGGGGGAGCGCGCGTAAAACACGGAGCGGAGCAATTCAATAGGGCCATCGTTTATTGAACAGGGGCGCGGAATGGAGTTATTGAACAGGAACCTGTGATATTGAATGGACTTAACGGAATAGAATTATTGAACGGAAGGTGGCAATTTCTTAAACTGCTAAAACGTGGGATGGAATTTTACCCAGATCACACGCCACCAAGTAAGGAAGGGCACTGTATATTCCAGAATTTATCTTCAGTTCTCTGATATAATAAGTAGCTATGGAATCGGATATTTTCATAATCTGTGGAAAACACACATGCTGGTTCGGGACACAAATTATTGGTGTGCTGAAATATTCCGTTAATTACAACGTTTCCATTTCTCCCATGTGTTAAATCTTTGTTTTGAGTTTGTGGATATAGCCATTGATCTCGATCGATTGGATCAATAATATCGAATATATTGCTATTAACTTAAAACGATAAAGCCTTTCATGGGCCCCATAAAATATCAAAAGTTATACTGAGCAAAATGCATTATGCAGTTTACAGTATTATTAGCGATTATCAATTGATGTAAGTAATCGGTTTAGTGTGATTTTTGTATAACTAGGTATAAATAATACAGACATTTTATCCACTGTGTACATTATAAAATAGCCTACAAAATGCCTTTGCAATTCACAATAAGTCTGTGAAGTGAAGTACCATCAAAATTATTGTTTTAACAATTTAGGCCTATAGCCTATCTCAAAAAGCAAGAGTCAGCCCTTCACAATGTGCCCCGTATGTAATTCAGACTCTACCTGCTCCTCGACTTGAACTTGAACTTGGCAAATAGTGCCTCTACTGGCCAGATCCATGCCAAGAATAGAGCTGCCTACATAATAAGGCGCTCTGCGCGTTGCTCGCAGCTGAGAGGGTGGACCGGTGTTGGCGAAGATGCGTGCTCGGCTTCGAGATGTAATCTTCAAACTAAGCTTCAGTTTTAAACATGACTTAATACGTCGACGATGGAGTCATTGAAATCACATTTTAAAGCATCAAACTGTATTGCGCTGGCAGCAGTAAAACAGTAGCCTAAGCCATACCCCACTGTGTCCATTTAGTGCATGGCCACAGGTTTAATCGACAGAACAGGTAGGTTATATTAACCGCTGGAATAGCGCTTCTTCACGCTTGTAGACTATCTGTGAAGGCTTTCATATTCAGCAAGTTAATCATTTGGCAGTAGGCTATTCTTCGCAGAAATGGTCACACTCGACTGACATTTGCACAGATAACCATGTCACATAGGCTATGGTTTTAAGCACATGCATGTTAGATGCGGTGCAAACAAGTGATTTAAAATACAGATTATGCTGTAGGCTATAGCCTTCAATTCAGGTTGTCTGAGGCTTAAAGTAACCAACGTGTAGTCTTTCAAATATAAATACAATGCCAGATATTATAAATGGCAGGTAGTTGTTGAGCTATGTCATCATTGGAGTCCATGTAATATTCGTAATGTTGTATCAGTAGAAGACAGGTCAGCAGTTGTACACAGGGGTCTAAGTTTTAAGGTACTGAAAGCAAAACTACTCCCTGGGGTTTTTCCAGCACTTTAATCTTTTAGACTGAAAATAAAGATAAAAGTTGCAGCACACAATATTACTACACTATGTACCAAATTCAGCTTAATGTTATGTGTTATTGGTGTTAATCACTAGACACCTCTTAGTCCATGGGTCTGTCTGGTTTTGACGGATGGGAACTGGTCTACAACTGACTGTAATGAATGTTGAGTGAGTGAGTGAGTGTGTGTGTGTGTGTGTCTGTAGGGGAGTTAACTGTTCATCTTTTCATCTGGTTGCCATCGAGCCAACTCACATCACTGAGGCAATGGCCACTAATTTGCTTGGCCACTGCACTTACAGAAAAAGGCTAATAGTCTATAGACAGGATTCTAGTCTGTGATGTGGTTTTAGTGTGATATAACAAGACCTTACCACAGACCTTACATAATGTAAACTAACTGTAAATGCAAGCTCTTTTTAACATGTCGTATAACATTTCATGCTATAAGTTACATTACACAATGTATCGTTACAACATGCCTGACAAACACATGATATTGAGTATTAAATTATTACATAGAAAAGAGGCTTCATAACAAGAAGAAAATCGGGCACCTTACTAAAAACATTTCACCATGCCCCACAGTGTTCAGTGGTCTGCACACACTAATAAGAATGAGGAGGCATAATGTTATGTAAGTGAATGGAGAGAGCTACTAAAGAGAGAGATAGAGAGAGCTACCAAATAGAGGGAGAGAACTACCAGAAAGAGAAAGAGAAGAGAGATAGCAAAGAGAGAGAGAGATCCAGCAGCAGCCAGGCAATAGGACTAAAGGCAGAAAAGAGGATGTAAGTTAACCCCAGGAAATAGACTGCCATCAGATTCTAACTCACAGTGAGAGATAGACAGAGATCTAGGGAGTGCACGCAACTATGCACTTATACATACATGGCAACTTACAAACATGCTGTTTTAGACATATTCCCTGCTATGATCACAAACATATCTTTTTTCCTTGGATACACACTTCTACACCCCCTCTGCATATAGACACAACCTATATGCTCTCTCTCAGACTCACACACTCTCTCTTACACATACACATGCGCATGTACAGAACATATGCTAACATATATGCCCCCTCGCTCATTCATTTGTGTATATACCATACAGTACATACTCTCTCTCACAAATTTACTTACCAACACGCACACACACAAAGACATTGCATCATATCACATGCTTGCTCATACACATTCATGCACTCTCCTCTATCTTTCTCTCTTTCTCTCTGTCACATACACACACACACACACGCACACACACACTTGTACTCTCACCCACAGACACACACACACACACACACACACACACACACACACACACTCATACTCTCACCCACCCACACACACACACACACACACACACACACACACACTCATACTCTCACCCACCCACACACACACACACACACACACCCACAAACACACACTCTCATACTCACGCTCACACACACATTCTTCCCTCTATGCCCCTGAAGCTCATGCCAGCGCATCATCATTCTCAGTGAGGGGTTGGGAGTCGTGCAGCGCTCCGCTCCCACTGGCAGTTTGTTTATCAGGCCCACAGGAGACCCCTGCCCCCCCGCCCCTCCCAAAAACCACCACCTCCACCATCACCATTCTGCACCCCTCTCCTCTCTCCCTGCTCCGCCAGGCCCAGATCTCATGGGGGCCTAATTAGGAGCCGTCCGCTCATCACGCTAATATGCAGAGGGGTTCCCGCTTCTCCTCAACACATTTTTTAAATCAGATAATCGTCCTCCAGAGAACAAGCCTCATTTACAGGGACGACATGCTGGATTACATTTTAATTATGCAAATGCAAAGGCAATCAGAAAAGAAGAGAGTGTGGACGTCGGCAAAGTTGCCCAGAAATGCACTATGATGATGTGAGTGTGTGTATGTGTGTGTGTGTGTGTTTGGGGAGTGTTGGTGTTTAGTAGTGTGCACGCATTACATGTGAATATGTGGAATTGTGTCTGGTTTCATTACTCTCTGTGGCTACTTCCAGATATGAGGAGAGGTCAGGCAGATATTTATGCAGTTGCACAAAGGTTTGGAGGGCGGCCTTGGGCAGATTTATCATGAGGAGGGTTGGTTTGTATCTTTAGCACCACCTACTGGAGAGTCTTCAGCACATCTTCCCCATATCACACTAGCTGTATCACTCCAAATATGCCATAGAGAGAATTCACTACACTGCTGTTGGCAAAAAGCCCTCTGATACAATGGCATGCGTTGATGACTGTGCTGGGATGTCGGTTGTGATTTATAGGTCTCTGAGAGTCTCTCGTTCTCCGTTTTGGATTATCTCGTGTCATTCGTGCTTCTCAGTCAGTGAACGACATGCATCGCACCCCTTAGGTGCCACTGCTCCTTTTCTTGATGTTTTTTTTCATAGGAGATACACTGATAGTCATTTTTATATATCTATCTAGAATTTTCCAGGAATCTTAAAGGTCCCATGTTATGAAAAAAAAAACACTTTTATGGCCATTGAACATCTTTTTTAGCCTATACTGCCTCTACACTGTGAGTTTGATAAAAAATGCTTAATTGTTAATATTTGTTAATATCTCTTGATAACATCTTTCTCTTTGCTGGCGTCAAAGGTGACAGCAGTTTATGAGGCCATGTCGTAGGGTTATACACATGCTTCACTAGTTTATATAAGGCTGTACAAGGTAGTCAGTGGGGATATTACTGTTTGTTTATGTGTAATATTAAATACGTGTTATATATTAAATAAATTGATTTTATTTATTTTATCTCTTGTTTTGCCGTGTGGGTGGAGGATGTCAACTCCCACAATAAACATATACAATATAAAAATCACACTAAAAAACAGTGCATGTACTGTGATAAGATGCATAAGATGAAATTACATTATAGACGATATACAAAACAATATATTAATGCATATAAACTATAGAACCAATAAAAATGCTATAAATGTTCCCAGTATAAGAGGAGTGGTTTAAGCACATAATAGCTAAAGTTAATTTAATATTCACACATAAATGTTTCATTTTACTGAGGTAATTGAGGTAAACCTGATGGTAAATATCATTAGATACTGCTTCAAAATGGCAGTATTGACAACATACCTTATTTTTGGACAGGGCAACATAATGACTTCATATTATGAAAATTGAACTTCATAGTACCATCATAGTACAAGAGTTGCTTAGGGTCATGCATAATAACCAAAAAGCACTTCTGTGATTGAGTGCTATGGTGAATAAAAGACATAGCCCACGGAGGGCAATAATGAGTGACTGAAGCCAGTGAAAGAAAAACACAACTTGTAAGTCTTCTGGGCAGAACTTACGCAACAAGCTTCTGTTTCATGTCTTTTTTTAGGCCTCCTCTGTCTGATAATGACAAAGAGTCCTGAGGCCCTCACACTGCACTACTCATCATGGGTATTACTGAGGATTCAGCAGAGGACATATTGGCTATTTCTTTTAACAGCAAATGGACAATTAGAGAATTTCATTCAGGGGTCTCTCTCTCTCTCTCTCTCTCTCTCTCTCTATCTATCTATCTGTGTGTGTGAAAGAGATTGTAGAAATATAGCTGGTATATCTGTGTTTGATGGTCATTTGAAAGCTTAATAACATTAATTCACCAACATTGCTGGTATTTCTCTTGTTGGATTCCATATGCTTTATTGCTGGAAGACAAACAGCTACTTTAATGTTATTAGTTAACCTCCTTACGCCATGATCACCCAGAGTGGAATTACAATAAGGCTAAATAATCCTGTTTTAGCACCAGTGTTGACAAACCCATAGGCTAGTACATGGATATTAAAACAAAAAAAGAAGAGATTTGCAGAGCGTTGAATAAAAGAGAGCGGTTGCATCAGAAGGTTTCTTAATAAGCAAGCAGAATATCCACAAAAAAAAGAAAGGGCCATGGGAGAATGTGGCCTGACAGACAACGGGGGGGCCAATAAAGAGAGAAACAAAAGGAATGAGTAATGTGCACACAATGCAGAGGGCATAGTGGGGACAAAAGGAAGAGACTGTGCAGGGCGGGGCCAAACACGCTCACCGGGGTTGTTATTGGCTGGGGTGTACGGGCAATGATTGACATTTACAGTGAGCATGTCAACGCTTCGCAGCTATCAAGGTGAAGCTCCCAGAGCACAAGGGAGGCTCCTGGCTCTGACTGATGGACCACACAGCTGTAGGAAGCCATCAGCTAGTTGACAGGGGGAGATTGGCTTTGTCATTGTAAGAATGTGGCGGTCAGACCTTGACTTGTAATGGCCCCACCTGCTTTACACACTCCTAACTTGGGCACAGTGTGTGTGGCCAGCTTTGGAGACACATCTCATGGACACATGCAGACGGTTAAAACACACGCACACACACACACTCACACATTGTGCTTGAGAGCCCATCTGTATACCCCCCCATCCCCCACCCCCCAATGAATCTTCTACTGCTGCACAACTGGTTCATCTTGAAATGATCTACAAGGTCTGGGCTAAACTGGGCTTTCTGCCAACCCTGCTGGTACCTCCGCTGCCTTTCCTGGGCCACTGGCTGTGACCGTCAGACGCGACTGATCCACTGCCAGACGGGCCTGAACTTGGCTGCTTGGAATTGCTCGTTTAAATTAAGAAACACGAAAACATTTCAGACTTGTGTGTCAGCGAGAGTGTGGGCCTTGGTGGTAGCCTTCATTGTTAGCAGCCTGACAATGGAGGACAAATGTGGGACACTGGGGCCAGTGGTAGTAGATTATAAGTGGGATGGTGTTTGGGGTTGGGTTTGGGGTGTAATATTAAACCCTCATTAACATTTTAGCCCCCCACCACCACTACCACCACCACACCCCCCACAAACCCTGTCCCCCAGTATGAACTGATGCTGAAAGCCAATTTGAAATGAACTCCCCCCTGTAGGTTAAATCCTCTGGCTCCAAATTCATCACTGATAGCTTGACCTTGGTTTGACTCAGCTGTGCTGCAGACCTGGTGATTGTTTTCTGGCCTTGAGACCCCTTTCGTCGTCTCCTCCTCCTCCCCAACCAGCTCTGTCCCACCGGGCAGCGCCAGCACCAGCAGCTGTCCAAGAGGTTCTCTCTCTATCTCTACAGCTTCGGACATAATGAGGGGCATCAGGCAATTTGTGGCCATAATCCTTACGGTCGAGACCTGGCGTCGACATCTTTGGCGTAAACGGCCTGATGTGTGAAGCCGGCAGGCTTTGCACCCCTGAGCTTGACGACAGAGCTCATGAGACAGGGCCCACCAAGTCCCTGTGTTTGCCTAGCTATGCTCTATAGCAATGAGCCTAAGATAGTTGAGCGTTTGGACTGAGCCTTAGCTCAGATTAAACAGCATCTGTCAATTACAATGGAATTGGGTGTGCATATGTAAGGGGTGTGGGGGCGTGGGGGGGTCTCCTTTATACGGCATGCGATGAGACCCCCTACCCCTACCCTACTGAGTCTAAACTTAGCCCAGGTGTTCCTCTGTGACAGTATATAAGTCTGCCAGAGACTGGTCCAGTGTGCGTCTCACGCAGGCATCATCTCTCATCAGGAGCACAAAGAGGAACACTTCAAAGATGGTAGGCTCCCTCGTCTTTCTCGATGCATTATTTCTCGCTCTTTCTCTCTTTGCCAGAGCTCACACTGGGTCTGCGCTCACTGATTGTACGATAGGCTGTGTCTCCACAGAAGATGCTTGTTAGTTGAACCTGTTTGAGCAGAGTCACGGATCAAAGATTGTCAACTATTATTACTGATTTGGAATTTTTGACTCAAGCTTGCTGTTGTTAGTCTTTGTTCTCTGTTTTCAGCGGCAGAAGAAAAATTCAGATGCGAAAACCTTTAATCCATTTAGTCCATTTTCAGAAATGTGCAAAAATTAGTTTGTTGTTTTTATAATAATTTCTAAGTAATCTGTATCAAACTGCAATTTGAATGTTATCATTAATCCAATCCTACTCCAATCCATTGGAGTGAGACTGATAATGGGGTTTATCAGAATTATATAATTATATTTGTAATTTCATCGAATTGTAAATTCATCAAATTGACTTGGTTTTGCGTCTGGACTCTTCCTATAGATATGGATAGCCACAGATTATAGGAGGGAGGATAGCTATAGACACAAGTGCTAAATTACTAAATTACTAAGTACTAATTAAATTTTTTTTAAATTATTATTACAAATTAAAGCACATACATATGATACATACATACATACATATGATTGCATCTCAGTTATCAGCTAAAAAATATACCTCTGTGAAATCTTTTTCATGTTGTTCACCTTGATGACAGGCCTAATTTAAGTGGTCAGTTTAAGATATACTTGGCAGCAGTCCAATTGCATTGGACTGTGTCAAGGTGACTAAGTGAAAGAACCCCAGAGAGTCAGAAAACTTTAAACATTTGACCTAAATGTGATCAAACACGTGTGCGTGTATCATGATTTTTGTTTTTTTTTTGTTACAGTCTTAGTTGTGGTCTATTGCTCTTATGTGTCGCTGTGTGAAGCTTGAAATGGCACAGTTCTTATTGTGCTGTCATGGTAGCTCCTCAAAACAGACGAATATTTTATTATGTTTTAGTACAATCTATGAAGTCAAAAAGTGTACCACTCTGGCAAGCAGTATGTTTACACTGGGTGAACTCACAGCAACTTTCAGCTGTATTGTGGTGAAAAGCCATGTATATTTTGGTCACTGCAGTTTCACTATTATGATGTGAAAAAAAGAAAAAGCCATCTTACCACCCTGGCTTGACATGGCTGGAAACCCCTTGTTTATGGAAACCACTTGTTGACCTTAAAAACGTGTGGGCAGTGCTCTGGACAAATGTGTAATATGAGAAGACTATTCTCTCAGCAGTTTTACAAGGTGTTAAAAAAATCTTCAAAGATTTATAGTTTTTTTTTTCTTGAAGTATATAAATATAACACATCGTTTTAAAGTCTGTTTCTCTCTCTCTCTGCCCCAGGCACCTAAGAGAGCCAAGAAAAAGGCAACAGAAGGCAACTCCAATGTGTTCAGCATGTTTGAGCAGTCCCAGATCCAGGAGTTCAAGGAGGTTGGTCTGTTAAAGAGGACATTCATCAAACAAAACTGGATTTGCATACAGAGAAGAGTAACTGTGACATATGCACAGAATTACCCGCTATGACTGCTGACATCGCAGTAACTCAGTAATTGTCCGGTAATGGTTGCTTGGTGGTTTAGTGGTTGGTGGTGCTTTTTCAGATTCTATAAACTGTGTGTGTGTGAGACTCCAGGCCTGATGCAATTGTGCCATGGGTAAGGATCTGTTGGGCAGTGAGTCACAAGCCTTTGGCTATGCTTGTTTGTTCAGGCCTTCACCATCATGGACCAGAACAGAGATGGCTTCATTGACAAGAATGACCTGAGAGACACTTTCGCTGCTCTTGGTAAACAACTGTTCACAGACACACATGTACACATGTACAAACAAACACTAAAAGAATATTCTAACTTAGTTATGTATGTATGTGTCTACCTTATGATGAGGTAGCAAAAAAAAAAACAGTGGTTCGATTCAAATGGATGGAAAGTACGTTCTGTACTTTTGCCTTTGTTGGAAAGCACTCCCGGTAGTTCCACAGCTAATTTAATCACAACCACAGTTGTTGCCTCTGACTGATTGATTTCTTCGGCAGGCCGTCTGAATGTGGGCAATGACGAACTGGACGAGATGGTGAAAGAAGCGTCAGGGCCCATCAACTTCACCGTGTTCCTCACTATGTTTGGAGAGAAGTTAAAAGGTGAAGGCCTAGTAACACTGCCCTCATAACTAATCTATTTCACTGACTGGGCCAAACTACTATAATGCTAGTAGACAATAGTTATGATGGAAGAGAGAGACAGAGAGAGAAAGAGAGAGAGAGCGGGGAGCGAGAGGGTGGAACAGAGAGACTGAATAAATATGAGAGATAGAGAGAGGAAATATAAATAAATGTGTCAGAAAGGAAACAGAAAGCAACAGACATCTGCTTGACTCCACAAAGACCTAATAAAACCGTCAGTCAAACAACCAGCTCCATGCAATGAATCTGCTGCCTCATATCTGATAGGGTTAACTGGGGTTTTCTGATGTTTAATTCTTACAGGCACAGACCCGGAAGAGACCATTCTCAATGCATTTAAGATCTTTGATCCAGAGGGCACAGGTATTCTGAAAGGAGATGAGTAAGTATTTCATGACTGGAAACTTAAAAGTAATTGTTAACTCAGTATGAAGTTATTTATGTAGTTTCTGTGTTTGTAAAAAAAAAAAATCATTTGTTTCTCTACTTCAATAGAATCAAGTATCATCTGATGTCTCAAGCTGACAAGTTCACAGAAGCTGAGGTATGACTCTCTACAGGACACAGAGGACACAGTTTTGGATGAGTGATGAATGTGATAAGGTGACCAGGACTCTGAGATGATGATCGGGGACATTTCCCTACATTTGCCTTTTTCTACTGTCAATATTTTTGAAATAAGTAATGTTTTAGTATTGGGGACAAAGTGGGTTTTACTGGTATTTTACCAGGGACAGGCCACCAAAAACAGGGACAGTCCCTAGAAAATCTGGGTCATCTGGTCACCCTAGAATATGAGTGATGGATTGTTACATTAAACTACATACAGTTGATTTATGATGTTTGCTGAGTTTGCTGAACCTTAAGAACTGTATAAACATTGACAGAGAAATTTGTAAGGTTAATGATGGGTTTAGCAACAATTAATGTGGAATGTATTGTCTGATATTTCACATAATATACATTTTTCAGAAGGAAGGGAAATGCGTGTTTTACTGCATGTTAAACATTCATAAGGTGTTAGTAAGTGGATTGTTTTTCACAGGTAGCTCAAATGCTTGAAAACTTCCCCCTGGATGTCGCCGGAAACCTGGACTACAAAAACTTGTGCTACGTCATCACCCATGGAGAGGACAAGGAGCAAGAGTAAACTCCCCCGGACCACCACAACCTCCCTCCCCCACCATCATCCCAATTCCCTCACAATAAAACTGGTATTTAAAACAAATGCTCAGAGACATTGTTGCTAATAACAGATGACCACCTAATTAATCGTCAGAGTACAACTCTGGAAAAATAATCTTTACAGAGACCTTGCATGGGTTGGGGACAGTATGGCACGCCTCCTGTCAAGACACATCCATTTGAATTGAGTGATATAAAGCCTTTGCTTTGCCTTGCAGTCAATGGCTCTAATTCAACACAAACAGTTAAAGAAAAACACAAACGCTGGGTGTGCGTGTACTTGTGTATGTGTGTGAGTGCTGGTGTGTTCTTGTGTGTGTGTTTGAGTGTGCATATGTGTGTGTGTGTGTGTGTGTGTGTTTGTGTTTGGGAGTGTGTATGTGTGTGTGTGTGTGTGTGTGTCTGTGTGTGTTAGCGTGGTGATGGCAGAGTGGGTGAGGAAGGTGTGCTGCTGTGCAGAGGTTTAACAGCTCGCCTGCAATAATAAACACAACAGTCTGGCTGCTGGCAGAGCTCCAGCCTCAACATAACACACACGGCTAGAGCAGAGCTGACAGCCACAGAGCAGGAGAAAGAGAGAGAGAACGACAGAAAGAGCAAAAGAGTAAAAGAAAGGAGAGAGGGAAGGAAAGAAAAGAAAGAAATTCTTCCGGCCGCACTTCATCTCAGCCTGACTATTTATAGCGAAACAGGGTGCTGCAACACGTCAGTTTGGTTTTTCAGCAGGTGCAGGAAAATAATTATGGTATGTCCGCTTATCTGTGCGGGAGGGAGCGGTGATGCCAAGGTCACAGCAACTTCAACACCAGGATTATCTTACCTAAGAAAAACAAACGACAACATACTGTTTAGTTGACACAAGTAGTGCCAAGTTCAAGGGGTGCTTTAGGGACAGAGTGGTTAGGTGTGTCTGCCTTAGGGGTACAAGTGAGGGTCCTTTCTGTGAGGATAGCCAAGAGAAACATTATTATTCTGCCGGCTTTAAAACAACACAACAAGACTCAGACCAAAGCTATGAAGAGAATAAGTCAAACACAGCCTGTGTATGGCTGTAGCAAACCACATTCACACCCTTTATTAAGTGTTGACGTTAATGTTATTGCAGAAATACTGACACCTTATTACAGTTTTAGATTTAGAGAGCTTTATTTGTGAGGGCTCCTTATTTGACAGGAAAAAAAAGTAGCCCTTACTCAAAAGCGCCTATGTCACACTCAGTTTGCTTCCACAGAAATTTCTGGAAGCTTGGTGATAGTACTCATAACAAGGTGAGCAAAAAAATAAGTTAGATTTTATGCCACAGTAGTATTTTTATTCATTTATTTCCTGGACTGAGTGAGTGAGTGAGTGGGTGTGTCAATTTTGATTTTAGAAATTCCATCCATAGGTAATGTAAAAATAAATAAACATCACACTTTATACACAACTGTTTATTTTTTGTGCATATTATCAGACAGAGAAACCTGAAACTTTATTCCATCTAAACATCAGTAAACAGGATAGAATGTGAAAGTACCTCCTTCAGCACAAAACATCTCCCCACTTTGTAAACAGTGTTGGCAAAGCACTTGAGATTCCTTAGACAAAACCTTAGTGCTTTGGACAAATCTTAGGGGTTTGTCAACATGGTATATTTCATCACCACTAAACAACATTGCAACACTTATAAAAAAAAGTACAAGTAATAATAATTACAAAAATAAACAACCCGATTAAAATTATTGTCACAGAATATAAGTCCTTCATGGGTCACCCCCAGTTAGCATCCATCTTGGGACCCTCCAAGATACATCTACCCATGCCCAGTGTCAGGGTTGATCCCAAACCCACTGTGACTGGGGGGGGAGGGGGTCAGCGTTTTCCTCCCCTCCTGACTCTCTCCTCTCTGATTGGTCGCTCCTCCTCTCCTGTAGCCCGAGGGAACAGCAAGTCCGCAAGGCCTCCATTACTCCTGAGTGTCTCTACGGTTGGCATGAGGTTGGACAGGAGATCAAGGCCAGAGCCCAGCTCTGTCAGGCCATCTTAGCAGTAGAGAGAGAGGGACAGAGAGAGAGAAGTAGAGAGAGAGGGGGAGGGGAAAAGAGGACATGAAAAGAGAGAGTGAGTGGGAAAGAGAGCGGGAAAGAGAGGGAATGAAAAAGGTGGGGATAGAGACAGGGAATGATAGAAAGAGAGAGAGGGAAGGAAAGAATTAGAAAGGGAGAGAGAGACACAAATTGGGAGAGAATGGGGAGTGAAAAGCAGTTCAGCATTTGGCAATGGGAGATCAGTTCCCTCCTTTTCCAAATAGTTCTTGTAAATCTCCCTGTTTGTAAACCACATTGGCAAAGCACAGTAACATCTTTTAGAACAAAACAACCCAATTCTTTGCACAAATATTACAGATCAGACTCTAAAGAGTTGCCACTACAGGGTTCAGACTCAAGGCAGGCTACATGAAAAATTGCATAATCAAAGCCAGGATTTTTTTTTTTTTTAAATCTTCTTTTTTTTTTCTTTGTGGCCTACTACTTATTAATCTCTGATTGCAGCCCATACTCTCTGCTCCTGCAGGTAATCAGTGCAGATTATTTGGTGCTTAGCACCAAGAGCCAGTCCTCACCATGGATGCCAATCATGTGTTCCAGAATCAGAACCCGCTCTGCCAGAATCTTCAGAGCTTCCCTAAGCTGCTGCATCCCCTCAGCCTAAGGACACACACACACACACACACAGACAAGCAGAGAGAGAGAGAGAGGGAAGAATCAGACATCTTTTGTAAATGACACTTACACTTACACTAGAGTAATATCCAATACAGAGAGAACACAGGGCCAACACTGCTAAGATATTGGAGAAACTGTAGTTGTAGTTAGTATCTATGTGAGTGGTTCAGACCTCTGGATGAGGGTCTCCTGGTTCTCCTTTAGACCCTGGAGGCCCTATAACACACACACACACACAGAGAGAGAGAGAGAGAGAGAGAGAGAGAGAGAGAGAGAGACAGAGATCAATCAATCAATGGATCTCTCATTAGGTATTATCATCTGTGTGAACTGGGGTGAAATCAACTACTCACCGGTAGACCCGGCTTTCCGCTGAATCCAGGAAAACCCTACAAAGAAAAAAGGGTCACGCAAACATCAGCTTTTAGCCGTGTTTTATAATTATGCATACATTAATAGCATACATGCATAATATAAATGAATAAAGTATGCCTATGTTAATACAATGACCCTTGAGGTAAACAAGCAAGGACTTGCCACTCTTCATAGATATCACAAGGAGGGCATAAATGAAAAGGAAAAGGAAATGTATTCTCCATTATACTGTAGATACTCATTGCATACATGCATACATAAGAATGTAAAAAACATTCCTTTTGTAATTAAAGGGGAAATCCACTGTGAATCAATCCATAGCCATTTTGTTCAAGGTCACCAAGTGCTGTCAGCAGGAAAAACAACAAGAATATTTGATATAACACAGACCAAATAGTGAACCGGCAACATTAACTGAATGCGGCACAGTAACTTACTTTCAGTTAACTTAGTCATTTTCCTATGCCCCATTTTGTTAACATTAGCTGCTGGTACGTTAATTGATGTATGTTGTATCAAATGTTCTGGTCCTTTTTCTTATAGACAGCACTCATTGACCTGGAACAACAGGGCTATGGATTGATTCACACCGGATTTCCCCTTGAACACACAGAAATAAATGGCCTGACTGTGAGGTTTGTGGTTTAGAACAGCTGGGGTGCGTTCAAAGTCATTAAAAAAGCGAACATTCACAGAAAACATTTTTCCTTTGAACTGTTAAATTTGAAAGGTAATTCAAACTGTAAGACTGTGCTGAATTCCCCACTCACTCCTATGGCACGTCTGTGGTGAAGTACTTCCTTGAAACTGTTTGCAGCAACATTTGTGGGAAACTCGAAGCAACACACTTTGAACACACCTCTGCTTACTGTGCAGGTGAAGTGTGTTCATGTGTGCATGTGTGTGTATGTGTGTGTTCTTATTCACCCTCTCGCCAGGGTCTCCCTTTGGTCCTTCCACCCCCGGTTTCCCAGCCGGCCCTGCTTCAGCCTGAAACAGGACATGACAGGCATATGACAGTTGAGTAGCTTAGGAGACACACTCAAGAGAGAGAGTTTCCACGGAAGAATAAACTAAACTGAACAGTGTGTCTGATGCAGTGTTGTGCATGAACTAGTTCAAAAGAACTCAATTTTCTGTGAACTGTGAGCTGAACTTAACACATTCATAACATAAGAACGGTTTCAGTTCAGACTCAAAATCACTTTAGGTTCAGTAAAAAATAGATGGTTGAGCAGCTTGAGGGACGAACTCAGGAAAGAGAGAGAGAGAGAGAGAGCATGATGTCTGTAAAAGAAAGGATTTGTGCCACTCAAGGTCATGGCGGCCAATTCAGAAATAACCCTCCATTGATCCGCTCTCAATCATGTCAACAGTAAATCAAGCTCAGGACACATGCCAAACAATGCCTGGGAGTCTCTACTGCATTATACTCAGTCATCTCTGTGGGAGGTCATGAGCCAGATTCAGAGGTGGCCTACAGCTGCTGAAAGAGTGACCCCTATGTTCAAAGCCTCACCCCTGTGATTCATAGACTTGCTTGGAATCTGGAAAGAGGACAAGAGGAGAAGGGGGGGGGGTCTCTCTGCAACCTCCTTGTCAACCCTCTGCCCCGTGCCCTTCAGCAAGCTACTTAACCAATCAGTCTACTGAAGCTGCTAAGTGGTTTTCAGCTGGAGACTGGGGCTGTGCCGCAACACCTCCAGGTATGCAGTGGTGAGACGGCCGTGTGCTGGCCCTTACAAGTGGAGGAGAAAATTAAAACCTGAGGGGTCAAGTGACTTTGTGGTTCACTGTGTCAGCGGTATGTTCTATGGAACCTTCTAGAATGAAACAAAACATTCCTGATGAAGCAGCTGAAACAGCAGATAGGTGTGAAAAGCTGAAAGCCAAAAGAATGCTACAAATGAATATCTTATTCTCGTTGTTTCTGTTTTTGGTTTGGTTTTGTTTTGTTTGCCTTAATTCTTTGTAGCTGGGGAATATTTAGATGACACAGACATGCCAAGCAACCTGTTTTCCATTTGCTTGTTTGTTTGTGTGTGTGTGTGTGTGTGTGTGTGTGTGTGTGTGTATGTGAGTGCTTAAAGTGACCAAGGTACATGGCAGAGGCACTTACATTCAGACCTGGAAGTCCTGGTGATCCAGGTGGCCCGACTGGGCCTGGCCGACCTGTGGATGTGAAAGACAGAGATATATGTTAGCTTCTGAGGCACATCAATATAGCCATGTATCATCTACAAGCTGTTTGGTTTTGTTTAGTTTAGGTTGGTTTGTTTATTTCTTTCATGGACCATGTACAAAACACATTATTCACTTGGAAACAGATGCTTTGTACCAGATTTAGCAACTAGCTAATTCCTATCTGCAGTCAGACACTAAGGAAGATGTTCAATGTGCAGAGTAGAGAATGGCTGCAAAGGTCATACTACACTCTATTAGTACTGATCTTTACTGTGATGGACTCGCTACATTTCAAGATCAAGAGTAATATGCAGGCAGTTAGTCAGATAGAATAGGATTTGGGAAACAGCAAATGACAGACAATGCTTTATCTCCCAGAGACTTGGGTCATGACAATATTCCCGAATTTAAACTCCTTAAATATAAATGGACTAAGAATTACAGCTATAATCTCAAAGGAGGCTCACAAATACAAAGCCTGTGCAAGCTGTAATTAAATGATGACTTATATTTAAATTTTAATGACCTCATTTGGTAGATGCACCTATCTAAAGTGACTCTCACATTTTAAAAGCATAAATTCTTCATTACTTTTTATCTCAGGAAATTTAATTTATGATCACAGTAAGCACCATCTTTTAGACAGTGAGCATAACAGAAGCATTCACTGAGTTGCAGCCCTATCAGTGTGGACCTGCCCATACAGAAATGTTTATCTAGATTATTCAAATTATATATGGTCCTTACATTGTTTTATCATTCTAGAACTATATTTAAATTCTTATGCCATTTTTGTTTGTTATAATCCATCCCACAGCACTACACTCCACCCTAATGTCAGCCTGCCTAAAAACTAAAATTTTAAGATGCATGTAGTCGCTGCAATTAATGCAGAAACCAAATCACAATTCAAAAAAGTGGAGGTTCCTTTGGGGCCAGAGACGGAATGTTCACAACACAGGAACACTCTATAAAACCCTCTAGTATGGGTCCTGTTGCTGTGTGTTGGAGGTGCACAAGGTGAGAAGAGACTAATGGGGATCTCTCTCACCTGGTGGGCCAGGAGGGCCGGGACGGCCTGGTGTGACCCTGAGGTTTTGAAAGGAAGACAGTGGGGAGTCCTCATCTATCCCAAACAGAACATGAGGAATAGAAATGATTAATATCACACAAAAATATGAGCAGTGAATAATAACAACGTTGAGAAGAACAGACCCATGCTACATTAAAATTGCACTTTACCAGTAGACACAGCAGTAGCCTATATCTCACATTTCAACATCAACTTCCCACAATAATGGATCAGATGGGTCATGTGCTTAGCGTAACAATGAGGCTGCACATCTCATGAAAAGCTCACGATATGCCCAATCATCATTTGTATGACCAAGAAGGATCAACATGGGGAGGAAGCAGGGAACGGTTGTCTAATAATGTCTGGGCTTCTTCTTCAGGGTAGTTTACCTGACAACATTTAGGTCTCAGTGCATCGAAAACACGGTTAAAGTAATTTATCAACTATATATATTACCCAAAAGACAGTCAAACATTTGGTGAGTGTTAAAGAGGATATTTGTGGTTTGAGAGTGATTACAGGACAGGTGCATTCTGGGATTCATGAGGCAGTGAGCAGTAACAGGTTTTACTAATCACACTGAAGTTTCAGTTCAATCAGTGCATCTGGAATTGGAACCTTGATTAATGTCATTAGTTAAGCCTGTGCATGTCATACTACTTAAAGCCAAGATGGCTGCTGCGAAAAAGGTCCACTGATGAGAGACTGAGGCTAAATAAACTGGTTCAGTTCCAGCATATACATATGATTTGTGATGGTGTTCACATGGTTGCTGTAAATGTGACACAAAAAATGTCTGAGTCCTGAACCTAGGCCAGTCTACATTTGACAGTTCTGTTGTCTGACCTTGCAGTGAGGAGGGCTACAGTGAGGGGAACTATAAAGTGGTTACAGCCTAACTTGGGTAACTTAAATCAGTAACTGCTGGGGCCTATACTACAAAGCAAGGTCACTATTTGACCTGAGTAACTTTGGGAGTAACAACTGATCTCTAAAAGGACACTTCAGTGAGC
>PYXC01001933.1:1407500-1495000 GCA_015244755.2 Tenualosa ilisha | reverse complement strand
GCACTCAGTAAAAGATGACGCAGAGTCCCCACAAGGAACACTTGGACAGCAGAGTCACACAATTGACTCAGAAAGTCCCCACAATTGAAACTTTTACAGCAAAACACATATCAACCCAGCATAACACAAACAGTTACTCAGATCATCCTCACACAGAGAACAAGACATCACATCACTGAATAACACATCAATCAATCAGTAACAGTTACACCCAACTCAGAGTTCAGGCTTAGTCATTACAAACACACCAGGCCTCCTTCACAGCTGCTGGAGACAACAACAACTCAAAACAGATTGTGTCTCTCCTACCTTATTCTCAATCCGCCTCAGTCTGTCATTGATGGCAGCATAGTTAGTGCAGTTCAGGCACTCTGCAAGTGAAAGAAGTTCAGTTCAGTTCATCAGTTCAGAAATAGACTTGTGTGGTTACAATACAAACCACTCAACTCCCCGTGAAACTCCACCTTTCAGTCAAGTGTCAGATAGTCTCAGACACTGTCACAAATTGCCATACTCTTGAGATGTGGGGACTTGCTTTCTTGCAATTAGGAATGTTCTAGACTTCTGTGATCTTAAGGAGGGGTGTTGGGTGCATGTGCTCAGGTCGCCATGAGGGGGCACTCTCCTGTGTACCAGTGAGTGCTAATTACATTCAGTGAAGCTTTACACTAAAGCACAGGGATAGTGACACAGGCTTTTCAGTTTTGTGCACAATGGCCCACAGTGACACAAGCATGGGGGGGGATCATGAAACCATGGCTACCACCCACTGACATGTTCACTCTGCGTGTCGCTGGGAATGTCAACCCCATGCTGGGAAACTGCTGAGACACTCCATTCCCATCCCCACACAGACATGAAATATATGTTCCTTTTGTGAAGGGCTTCTCTTAAGTGGGTTTTTTCTCTTTTGATGGGACTTGTCGTGACTCTCTTGGTGGCATGACACCCTTGTATTCCATCCATCTTAGGAAATTATCACTTCACCACTCTGTCTACAACCCCAAACTTTTGCCAGTCTCATGCTCCCATTTTTCGAGCTCCTTCTGTCACACAAGAGTGTGTGTAAAAGGGTGTGTGCATGTGTGTCCATGCCTGTGTGTAAGCATGTGCATATACTCGATGTGTATTTTTTAGTATTAGCCCCTTGAGTGTGGATCTGCCCAAGGTTTCTTCCTAGACTAGGTGCCTCTTCTGTGAAGCGCCACGAGACAATACTATTGTAAAAGGCGCTGTATAAATAAAACTGAATTGAATTGAATTGAATTGAAGTATTTACATTTCTGTTTTTAGCAGACACTTTTATGCAAAGCGACCTACAAAAAGAGGATAAACCTTCAAGCTACAGCACAATTCAAAAATAACTGAGAGTGCATATTGCTAACATGAATCTTACTGTATTTTGAGATGAAAGTGCATTAAGATTGGAGGTAAGATAAGGAAGGAGGTAAGTATGTGTGAGCTTGTATCTGTGTGTGTGTCTGTGTGGTTGTGTGTGAGTCTGTGTATATATGTGTTTGTGTGAGTGTACATATGGTGTGTGTGTGTGTGTGTGTGTGTGTGTGTGTGTGTGTGTGTGTGCGTATGTGCTGTGTATGTGCATATGTGTGTGTGTATGTGTGTTGTGTGTGGTCTGTGTATATGTGTTTGTGTAGTGTACATATGTGTGTGTGTGTGGCGTGTGCGCATATGTGCATGTGTATGTGCATATGTGTGTGTGTGTGTGTGTGTGTGCATATGTGCATGTGTATGTGCATATGTGTGTGTTTATGTGTGTGTTCCACTTGTGCATCCCAGACAAGAGTCACTGTAACTGCACCATAACTAGCTGACCCTGCTCTCATAACAGACATTAATGGCCATTCAATAGCCAGAGAAGTCATGGATGCAGTGAAACAGACCAGTTTTAACTGAGCTATGTGATTACACTGGTTGGGGACTGGTTAATCGGAATGGAATTAGAATTGGAATCAGAATCCTATCAGCTATAAAAGGAAAAAAGGTGGACGGAAAGTAAAACAGGAATACTGATTCCGGACCATCTGTCCACCGAGCGATTTTAGCAAAGGGCCGTCTAGGGCCCGGACCGTCGACCTTGAATGCACGGCGCGGAGCAGGAAGAGCCCGGCCGTCTCCCGTGGCCCTGGAGCAGGATGTGGGAGGCCGAGGTATGATAAACACAGGCCCGGGAAGCAGACGCTCCACTGCCCCCCCTCCACATCCACCTCCACCTCCGCCCGTCCTGGCCACCCCACCGCAGAGAAGCTGGGTCAGAGGAGCGCAGTGTGGCGAGCGGCTGAGATGCTGGACCGGTTGTTGAGGCTGAGCCACAGACCTGCGGCCCAACGGGCAGCGACGGCTCGCTGGCTGGCTGGTTGGCTGGCTTGCTCATTCTCTCGGTATGCTGCGTCCCTCTTCGCCACAGACGGGATGACAAAACATGGGTGGAGTGCGGACTTTAGGAATGTATCGAGTGGAGGGAAAGGGGGTCAGGGTGACAGAGAGAGAGAGACTGGTGATAAGTGGAGCAGACCGAAAATTTAGGGCAGCAGGGGCCTACTGGTTAGGAGTTAGGGCTTTAAACCCAAGGGTTGCTGGTTGAGTATACTGAATCCCAATGCCCCCCCCCCCAACCCTAAACCCTGAACCCTCAGAGGGTGTGACTCAGAGAGAGAGAGCAAAGACTGGTGATAAGTGGACCAGACTAAAGATTTAGGGGCAGCAGGGACCTGCTGGTTAAGGCTTAGGGCTTGAAACCGAAGGGTTCCCAGCTGAGTATACTGAATCCCAATGTCCCCCCCTAACCCTAAACCCTGAACCGTCAAACACTATGGTGTGACTCAGCCAATCATGAAGTTGATTCATGCCAGTTAAGTGTTTGTTGGTTAAGGGCTTATAGGACAGACAGTGACGAATCAGGCCTCCAAGATTCATGATTCACTTTTCTGCACTCATTAAACTTAAGTCAATACGTTAAGTTAATGAACAACAGGATATTCCCTGTCAGAGAGGAATCAGAGTGTCAAAATAGCGGTTTGGTGCATGCTCAGATGGACCCTTGGTCATGGTATCTGCGCAGAACCGAGAACAAAACAAAAAATGTTTCTGCTGAGGATCATCATACCGAGGATTTACTGATGGATGGGCGGGACAACACTTATGTCAGTCTCAACAAAAATAAATAAAAACATGAAACACAACAAATGTCAAACCTCCTAACGATGTGTTTACACAACGAACGAACTGGAAGGGAGGAAGGAAGGAGGGAGAGAGAGAGAGAGAGCGATCTTTCCTTCACATTCCAACCACGACCATGATGCTGAGAAAGTCTAGGAGGGCTTGCTGGGTGTGTGGGAGTGAGGAGGGTGGATCTCTACCTAAACATAGGCTGATTATGGTCCACCAGATGCCTGCATGCCAACATTAGAGCATGTGTGGGATATCTAAGAGGCTCAGCATGAGCTGGTCGTCAATCAGGCATCATCCAGATTCCAGGTACTCCACACTATCACTCTTTATCAGTCTACACTGACTGCTGGCCTCTATCTATCAGACATGGGCCAAGGATTGACCAGGAGAACTGAAGGTGAATTGGTCTTAATGTGCATGCATGTTTGCATGTGTGTGTGTGTGTGTGTGTGTCTGTGAGTGTATGTATATGAGCTTGTCACAATGAAAAGTGTGTGTGTATACTTCCAGTGTGTCATTCCAATGTAAACATTCATATCCAAATGGGCAAAAAAAAGTCCCCCCAGCACCCAGCGGTAAGTGCACAACCTGTGCGTGTGTGTTTTAACACATGCATTTGTTTGCATTTGTTTCCATGTGTCAGCTTGTATGTCCATGGGGACAGATACTTCATTCTGCCTGTGAGTCTCCCTCCAGATGCATAGTGTCCCACTGGGTTGCCAGGTTAGGGAGCGGATCCTTAGATGTCTGCACCCGCCGAGGGAGGCTGGAAACTTGCAGACGCTCCCTTGGGTGGGCAGCCGGGATCGAGCCCTTTGGCTGTCTAATGTAGAATGGGAAAGGCAGACCTGTGGTGCGATACCACTATGGCTTTTCCAGATGCTTGTGTTTTAAGGCAGACCCATTTCCCTGCTCTGCCAGGGACCACACGCTTACAGGAGGCGCGGAGGCCGTTTGGAGCAGGTCTGTATTTTTTTTTTTTTTTTAACTGTGCATCATGCATTTTCAGACAGACAGGAAAAAATATGCACACTAACATACATGCACACTGCTATAAAATAGACATTAATCCATATCTAATCCATCCACATAATTAAATAGTCCATCCACCTATAAAATATATATATATATATTCACACTGAACACACAGACAGCCAAAGACACACACACATATGCACAAAAATACAAGGAATTTGAAAAGGGAAATAAATAGACTGAGGTTAGCCTGGGTGAAAGCTGACAGTCCCCTGCACAGTGATACATTAGAATGCTCAGCTATTCTAGGTTTAGAATTGTCAGGAATTCCTTCCACTGAGGCCGTTACAGCTAAAACAGTCTGTAGAACAGACAACACTGTCCCTCTCAGACACACAACACACAAGCTGGAACAAGCCAGACCCAACCTCATCCCCCCATCCCCACCCCCTGCCTTCCATCCAAGTCAACCCAGATTCTGGTCCCACATATCCATTTCCACCTCATGGTTACGGTCAAAGTCGATTGATGACTGCTTTGATCAGTTCAGACCCGTTCCTGTCTGTGCCCCAGTCACGGTGCAGACTGGTTTACATTAAAGCACGAGGGGTTAGATTCTGATCTTTAGGATTGGGTGTGTGACAGCCAGGGTCATGATGAGTCTGCAGTCTGACATGACCATTAAAAAGATGTGAACTGACAGCGATTATCAGGCCACTGCTTATGGGGGGCATGACAACATATATACATTTCAGAAAAATTGGCTGAATTTACCTTGAAGGAAAGTTTGTTTTTTTACCTTAAAGCCTTGTTTTCTGATCGTTTATGAGAAAACACAACGGTTAAGATTAAATTATTGACGAATGCCTCTGTTCCCAGAATTTTCAGTTGTTGTGGGCAGCACCACCCCCCACCTACAGAAGGGCTGCATAGGTGCACAGCTGCAATATCTCCTAAACCGCCGATCGGTGAGTTTCATGTCTTTACAAACAAAAGGTTAATGCGTTTTAGGAAAGACTGCAGCTGTGCACCTATGCCGCCATTCTGTAGGGGGGGGCGGGCTGCTACAGCAAAAATCGAAAATTCTCAGGACAGTGGCATTCATCAAAATTTCAATCTTAACATTGTGTTTCATCATAATTCATCATCAATTACTATGTCCAAAAAATGTGCTGTACATAACTTTGTCGACATTTATGTAAAAAGTGCTTAAGAAGTTAATAGACAATGGACGTATCAGTATTATCATTTCACATTTCATCATTATACATTCTTTTAACATACATGAGTGTTTCCTGACTGAAAGGAAAAAAGAGATCATGTTGAATATTTTTATAGACAATTAATAGACAATAATTATTACTAAATCAATCAATAAATAAATATATTCTATATTTTTACTGCACACGTGTCATTTTGTGCTTCTGTCTCATTTAGATGCCAAAAATTAACTTTATAAGATTATAACTTTTTTTTCTTTCAGATTCTATTGAGCTCTTATTCTAGAAACATATTTTGTTAATACCACAGTTTTAAATAGGCATGTTGACAATGTAGGAGCAGCTTTAAAAGGATTGTTTTTTTGTCAAATCTAGGTCTGCTGTGTTAAAAATATACTATTTGTTTCATATATTATTCATTACTATATACTATTTCATATACATAACTAATAATAACTAGAATTCATTTTGCTTGCAGTTAACGTTAATGCTTTAGGAAAGTGTTTTGACAGATTGATGTAATGTATCATGTAGGCTAATTGTCACCAATGTTATGCTGGTGGGAGTAATAAACACAATGCGATTGTGCTCTATTCTGATATCTAGTATTTTTCTCCCCATAAGTCAAGTTCATACTTTGTAGCAAACTTTTTCACGGACTCTCTGGCAATGTGCTGCAGACCCCTGGGGGCCCCCGGACCCCAGTTTGAGAACTAGTGCGTTAACAGCCGGACCCTCTCTCCTTTAGTTGTTGTTACGGTGCAACCGAGGCCTCAGAAACCTTAGACTCTGACTGTCATATGTCACACAGCTGCCAGAGCATGTGTCCCTACAGTCAAATTTATGGGAATGCACACAAACAAACACACACGCACACACACACACACACACACACACACTCCTCAGATGGCATGCTTAATTAGAGGCTAAATTCAGCAAGCAAGCAGAGCTGTCTGCCTTTATCTACCAACGTGCAGATAGGGTGTCTCTCAAGTCAGACTGATCTCACCACCACCTGTAGATCCCAGAAGTTACCCTAAATCAGCTAGGGAAATCTCTAGAAGCTAAGAAATATTCACACAGTAGGCGTTACAGTAGGCGTTACAAACTATCATTCAGTCTGGCCAAGAGTACACATGGAATGAGAACTGTGGTGTGTGTGTGCATGTGTTTGTGTGGGTGAGTCTGTATGTATGTGAGTGCATGTATGTAAATGTGCCCAACTTTAATTACCCTTACTCCTTAAGAACAGGCGAACTATAGTGATGGCAACCTGTGGCTAATTGGGTAAAAGCACACCTGTCTACTAACCAACACACCCGTCTACCATTCAACCATCAGTTGGGTGTTGTGACGCTGACGCTCTGCCAGCTTCAGACCCTCATCCACACACACACACACACACACACACACACACACCAGACCTACTTTGAAAGTATTTTACATAACATTATATGGCGAGGAGGTTAGTTTTTGTCGTCACTGTATCCAGCAAATGAAAGAAAGCTGCTAGTTATTAATTACAGTTATACCACTGCTGGATCAAATTTCCAGATGTAATGCGCTATTTAGAACGTGCATCGCACACCTGTAAAATGGTTCCACTTTTCTGGTCGTGTTACACTTGCATATCAGTTTGCCCAACTCGCTGTGAAGTTTAAATGAACTGTCACGTTAACACAAATTAGTGGTCTGAACGATGTTCACAACACAGCAACATTGTAACTTGTGGCCGAGAAGGGTTTTAACTCTGTTACACTGTATTTGAGTGTACGGGAAACAGTGACTTTGCTAAAGCAAAAACAGGATAGAATCCTTGAATATGGTGCTTGACAAGAGATGGAAATAACGACCCGCTTTTGACCATAGCAACCGATCCATTTAGAACTAGTAACGGCAGTTTATCCTGGTAAGTTTTGGATGAGTCGATATGTGGCGGAAAGAAGTAGTTCTGCAAACAAGCCTGTTTTAGCTATCAAAATGTGTACATTGTGAGCAGAACCACACAGAGCAGATGCGGCAACAGTGGTATAAGGGGGATAATGAACTCCATGGCATACATATGTCAGTTAATAATGTCCTCCGAAGTGAAACTTCATTTCGTGGTCTTATTACCACAGTGTGCATTGTTAACTGATATACGAATACTGTGTCGTTCATTATTTAACTCTATAGAAACTATAGCCTTCATCAAGCTAGCACGCTACCACACTAGTTTTGGCCTAGTATTCTTGTGTGTGTTACTACAGGCAAATGTTGTATGTACATGTGTACCCCACTTTAAACCTTTTCTTCATCTTTAACAGCTCTTCGAGGCTTTCATGTAAATCACCTTGAAGAAGAGGAGAAAAAAATCAATAAATAAGCGGTCCAAAAAGGAGATGAATGCTCTACATTAGGAGCGACTAGACGAGAGCGCACTCCAGTGCTGGGCAGCTCATTAATCTGAGGGTCTGGCAAAGACTCCCCCATTCGTCGCTCTTTTTCTCTCTCTCTCTCTCATCCTCTCCCACGCTAACCACCCTCGCACCAGCAGATTGTTTTCTCCATGGGAGGGAAGGAGCGAGAGGTGGGAGAGAGGAAGGGATGAAAGGATGGTGGGGGGGGTTGGGTTGGGTTGGGAAGTCCACTGTCTGAAGGGCTCCCTCAGCACAAAGGAATGCTGGGAGAACAGGTGAGCGGTGGTCAGAGTTGGCGCCAGGCCCCTGGCAAACACGCCAGCCTTCCAGCACCTGCCTCCGTCATAAATATCTGTACTGTACCAGGCATGCTGCCCCAGCCCCACACTGCGCACCCCCCCTGCCCCCCTACCCCCTTTAGAGCGCTCTTCACTGATGAGGTAACGTTTTTTTCATGCTGTGATGCTGGTGAATGGAGCAGCTGGACTACAGGGGCTAGCAGCTGTAGACAGGGTGTGTAATTAGCCTACTGTGCTGACTGTGCTAATGTAAGTCACAAAACTTACATTTCAGTTGGTGTACACAAGACAGCCTTAATTGTTTGCTTGCTTTCTTGTTTGTTGCTCGCTCGTTAGGCTGTTTATTTCTTTCCACCTGTCCTGCATTATAGGCTCTAATTAGTCTGACATGGCATTCGCACGCATGGCAATGTCTTTAATACTGACATGCACAAATGAATGCTAAATTGATTAAACATTTAGCTAATTTCATAGCGTGCAACACTACACTTCTACACGCAAGCACCAGGAGTAGTTCAGAGCTGAGCACGTTGAGCTAAAACTCAATAGGGTTCCAGCTTCATTTGCTAGCAGGTAACTGAGAATCGTTACAATTTTATCAGTATAAGCGCTATTGTTGATTCGGCTTATCGGTCCAATTAATTATCAATTCTCTTATCATTTTCTTACTGTTAAGAAGGTATTCTACAGGGTTTTAGTATCAGCAGGTAGTCCTATAAGAAAGTCTACACTACTAAGGACCTTGCAGCTTATTGAGGAACACCATATGGAACTGTGTTACATATTTCAATTTTATTCAAATTTTGTATTCAGAAAGACTCATTGACCATGGTCTGAAAAAAATGGCGGCAAGAGGAATTGATAATGTCAGAGGGGTACAATTCCAGTAAACTGAAGCATTCGATTGTTGGATCTACTCCATTCCCACCCCTACAAGCAAGTCTCTTCAGGCATCAGATGGACGCGTTTACTAACACGCAAAGGCTACTGCACAGCTATTGACCAGCTGTCTATATGTATGTCTGTATGTATACAAGTCTGTATGCATTTGCCCTGTATAAACGATGACTGTCTCTTCATCTGTCTGGTTTTATAGTCTATTCCAGTGAGGTTGCAAACATGCCAAGTTTATGCTAAATCAATCTATCAGACTGTAAACACCATGAAAGCAGCCGACAAATGGTAGACTAATGGCAAACCCTGGACAGACAAATGCTTGATACATGGTTCATATGTCAAGAGCCAGAAAGAGAGAGAAAGAGCAAGCTTGCCAGCAAAGAGCATACTTAAAAGAAGAGAACAAGCTTGCCAGAATCCCATGGAGAAACATTTTTCCATCAGCCGTGATGAACTTCGCAGTTTCGCACCCATAATTCCCAGAAACCCAGACGTCACTCCGTGGCATAATTCACACAATGAAATTTATATCTTAATTTACAGGCCTGTACATACAGTGCAAGGAGACACGGGGCAGACACAGTGACACGTACGTATAGCATGACCTGAGATAATCTTCCTCTTACAGACGCTGGCCTCAAACATTTATCAAACCTACAAACTCCATGCGGTAGGAAAGTGAAAGATTCACATTCTTAATAAAGAGAGAGGGGGCTTTGTTCCTCAAACACATATAAAAATGCCAGGAAATGAGGCGTGCAGCACTCCTATCATGCGTAAGCACTGGGTACAATGGGTTCAATAGGCATAATGCGAATCTCAATTAAAAATTGCCATCCAAATGGCTGGATAATCCCTGTGTAATTATCTATGCGTAATCCCGGGTACAAGGTTTCATGGTGCCAACCAATGTGCTTGACAGCTTTGCTGCCAAAGGAGCTTAGGTGCTGAGATGTGTTTAGCTAACAATACAGTGTTTTATTATTAGGGAGAAACTGAGTTGGTGAGTGCAAAGATATGACGGGACAATGCCTTGAAGCCACCATTGCCTGTTCCAGAGTGTGCTCTTACCCATAAGCCCCTCATACTGTCCCCCTGTAAATGCTTCCCAGCTAGCTGCCATTAAACCACCATCAGGGAATACATACAAGAAGAGCTTCCAGCCAAATGAGGGCATGTTGTTTTCTACTAATTAAAGCGCTTAAGTAGAAGTAATTAAATATTGATCAGGCAGGCAGACATGCCTTTATTTGAAAAGGGATACAATACTGAGAGTCTGTAATGAGGCATTCAGTGCATCGCACTGTGTCTGAGGCACAGATGTGAAGAGGGAGAACACAAGATTTTGTTCTCATGAAAAACACAGTGGTATATAGTGCATGACACTGAGAAAGGATGATGAAGTGTTTAGGAGAGTGAAGAAATGAAGAAAGAAGGGGATCAGGGAACAGAGAAAGGAAGAAGTGAAGAGGAAATGAGAAGGAGGGTGGAGAAAACAGAGAGAGAGAAAGAGAGAGAGAGAGAGCGTTTATGTATGTTATTGTTAATCCTGTTCCCTTCCCTCTTTCTTTGTATTCTGTTACTTTATTTCCTGTGTGACCCTCACATTAACCAAACTAAACACTCTGGACAATAATGTTGCCATGACTGAGAACTCAGAACTCAGAAAACTGAAGAGAGAAAAGAGAGAAACCAAGGGGGAGAGAAAACGAGAGAGGGAGAGAGAAAGAGAGAGAGGGAGGGAGAGAGAAAGAGAGACAGCGAGAGTGAGAGAGAGAGAGAGACTCTGGAACATCCTCACCATGGGACATCCTCTCACGCTCGTCTCCTCAAAAATGCTTCTATAAATAAAACAAACAGAAAGAGGCATGGGACTCCGCAGACCCCCTGGCCCTGCTTGTAGCTGCGAGCGAGAGTCACAGTAACAAACCGAAAGGAAAAGAGAGCGAGAGAGACACAAAGAAAGGCAGAGGCGGAGAGACAAAAAGCGGAACGTAGAGAGAGGAAAGGAAAGCGGAGAGTCAAAAAAGAAAAAGTTGATTTGAAAAAAAGAGAGCAAGAGATGATAGGGGGAGAGGAAGGGAGTGGAGGCAAGGAAGGGGTGAGAGAGAGATGAGAGATAGAGAGCAAGCAAGAGAAGACAGACTGTTGATTTATTTACCATGCCAGTAGAGAGCATGGGGCCCTTTGGACTTGACCCAAACTAAATCTCTGACATCTCACAAGGGATCAGTTCTGAAGCCAGGACCGCTCCGACGGGCCCGAGTACCAGGGGAAGTGCTGGGGAGAGGGGTGGGGAGGGTGGAGATGGATGTATGGCTCTCACTGGTGTCTTCCGCATCTGTCAGTCTCACCTCCGCAAAAAACCTCCACCTACTGGGCATCCGCACACCTCTAGGGTGTAGCTAGCAAACACCTAAGCCCACTCCTGCACCGATGAAAGGTCCATTCCACTTTAAAATGCTTGAGATAATTTACTTATACTCATGTCTGGGACAGACTGCCTGAAACCTTCCCAAAGTACTGTAATTCCTTCCCTGTTACAGCATGCGTTGATGACTCCCAACCCAACACCCTGAATGGTTTCCATTACACATATCGCTGAAGGGTTTGAGGACAGGAGCAAGAGACAGAGTGAGAGAACCATCAAACACAATGACAGTTCTGGTTTAGTAAATTTAGTTACAGCACTGTGGCAACACTGGTGGGCAGCCAAGCGATTGGCTGGGGGTAAACCTTAGAGGCCTGGTGTCTTGACGTCGGTCTCGCCATCGGGATGTTTTTTAGGAATTTAGGGCAGTGGCAAAGAAAATGTGGACTCGACGATTTTGTAACACCCACAGATGACATGGGAGCTGCACTCAAATATGCAAGCTCTACTGTCTACTCCCAAAAATAAACACATACACACACACACACAAGATACACATACACACACAACACACACAAATACACCCACACACACACACAACATACACATACACACAACACACACACACACACACATACACACACACACACACAAACACATATGCATGCAGAATTGAGTACATTCTACCTAATTCTCTGAGGAGGGCGGGGGGAAGGGAAATAAGGGCATGATCAGGGACAGCATCAGAGGACAGAGGCGGCAGGGGAAATGTGCCCTCCCTCCCCTAACCCTTCCCAGCACCATCTGGAAGACGTTACAAGAAAATGGGTGGTGGGGGGCAAGAGACAGGGTATCCACCCACATCAACCTTCAACTCTGTCTGACACGGAGTCTTCTACTTGTCCACACACCAGTGACTACTGGGAGGAACCGAATAAAGTGCTCAAAGTGTCCAAATGTCCATTCAGAACTCACACAGTCTCTCTCTCTCTCTGTCTTCCACACACACACACACACACACACACACAAACTTTCACATCCATACATACGCATTCACAAACACACACACATTCTCTTACGAATATGTACACACACGCACGCACACACACACAGACCTGTAAGCCACATCAAACACACACGCAGAGTCTTCTGACCTATCCTTGGATTAATCACATCATACTGTGTGTACTTCATCTCGTCTAATCCTTGAACATTTTTTTTTTCTTCCTCCGCTGTTATTATCACTTGGTTATTTTCCGTAAACAACGCATAAAATCCCCTCCGTGTTTTTTTTTTTTTGCAGCAGGGCAGGGCCACAGCAGCGGCAGCGCTGTAAGGGCTGGGGGCCGACATCTTTCCCACAGCCCGCGACGCTGTGAGGGCTGTTATTGTCTTGGAGCGTCTCTTCCTGCCCTGTGGCATCCCGCGGCTCCTCGCTGCTTGTTTCTGTTTTCCTCAACCACTTCCAGACAAACACGGAACATGCCCCTCCAGAACAAAAAAAAAGTCGTCTGCCTGCGCCTCTCTCACTGCACTACCCATAGTGACTGTCTTGTACAGTCCACGGCTGATGCAAACCTTCAACCTCCTAAAAGCTCTCCAGATTGTTTGCTTCACATTTGAACAGGCAAACTGAACTGGACTGCTGTCAGTTGACAGTATACGAGGCCAGTAAATCATGTGGGAATCTGAGTGTGAAACGGAGGTCATTCAAAACAGATTTTGGTGACCCCCACCCCCCAAATGAAGTCATTTCTATCCCACCGCTCTGCGGGTGCCTTGGGGAATGGAATGTGTCTACTACTGCTGCTGTTGCTGTTGCTGCGCCTGCCCATTGCTGCTGTTGTCACACGAGCATGTTTACTCCATCCCCCTCTGAAACCCCCCACACACACCTCCGTCTCAACTCTGGATCACAAGCCCCGTGGACAGACAGACATACAGACAGACAGGCAGACAGACAGTTCTCCCCACACTGGTTTTTATTAGCTCCACACAGTGTAGCACACATGTCTCTGGGAGCCATGAGTGAGAGAAGCCATGAGTGAGAGAAGCCACCGCATTCCTGCCAGTCTGCTGGGAACAGAGACCATTGACTAGGGCAGACCAAACAATCATGTCCCCTTTTATGCTTGTCATAAGCCCATGCTTGAGAACCCCCATTACCACCGCCATCACCACCGCCACCGCCACCACCGCAACCCCCTGAATCATCTGTGCCAGCTGTGGTAGAGATGGATGGGGGAGACAATTGACACTGTTTCCCAGGCATGGATAGAACGTAGCGTGAGTCACGTAACCATTTTACGGCCATTGCTCTGTCATTGTGTATTGATTCACAGTGTGTATCACATTAGGTTAACTGAGACGCATGTGAGTGTGGACCATGTCTTAAATGTGGACAAGTCTACAGTACTTTCCATGTGTATGTGGTGTATATTCACTGTATTGTAACTGTGATTACTCATGTTTATGGGTTCCTACAACACACTCTGTATGGTTCATTACAGAGGTATGTGCAGTACAATCTGGCAAAGGCTGTGGCATGCTAAGATTCATCATTGTGATAACTGCCAGCAAAGCACACAGATTGTGGTCATATATCAACCTAATCTTCGTCTTATCGCTACAGTGTTGATGCTCTGCCTGAGTTCTCACTTTCTGACATCCTTAAATGTATGTGTAGGTGTGTGTGGATGTGGAGATGGAGTTCTCACCTTCTCTGCAGTCCTCTCCAAGGAAGCCAGGACAACAGCGCCACTCCAGTGCTGTCACGCGTCGCTGGGACAATCGGTAGGTTGGCCTGACAAGAGTCCTGTAGCTGGGCAACATGTCAGTCAGCATGAGTGAAAGTTCTGAACAACTCACATGGACCTACAGTAGGCCTACATAAAGGCAATACTAAAACCAGCAGTGCTGGGACAAGCAATTATGAAAACTACAAAGTGTTTCTTTACAGATTATTTTCTCAAAGTCTTAAAAGAGAATCTAAAGAATGACTGAAGTATGGCCCAATGCCAGCTGTGCTGCTGATGGAGCATATACGTTTCTTGTATGCCTTGTGGATAGTTCAATGATAATGACATTTGACCACAAGGCCTTAATCCTGCTTTAAACACACACTTGCAAGACTTGCAGTATTTCTACAAGAAGGTAAAAGGGATTCCAAGAGTAGGCCTGTATAAGCTCTTCTAGTCTACCTGAGGAGATTGGTGCAGGGTCCTGGCCATCGGCAGCTCTGAAACACCCGCTGAACAAGCGTCTCTGTGCCATTTTGCACCTGGCATGACACAGTCTTGGACACTGTGTATTGGCACCAGTTCCTAGAAAGAATGAGGACATATGTGAGTGGAAGACATTCAGTATAGTTGCTAAATATCAAGAAAGCATGATGTAAAGCAGTGGCTGTCAAACTGGGGTATGAGTACCCCTGGGGTCAATTCAAGGGGGTACACAAAAAAAGTCTGTGAACAGATTCTCAGGTCTCACCAACATGAAGTTCAGGTACAGACTATACGTGGACAAAGATCTTGCACTCAAATTGTCCCCAATACAACGCAATTGCCACTACATGGTAGCCTGTATATCAATATGAGTTCACATTTTGTATATGCAGCAATAATAATTAGAAAAATATTCATTGTAATAGCAAGCTGTCTATGGTGCAGGGGGTACGTGGTAGGACATGGAATGTCTCAGGGGGTACATGGCAGTTAAAAGTTTGGGAACCACTGGTGTAAAGAAATAATGGGCTTACCTACAGGTGTAATAAAGTTTAAAGAAGGAAGCTAAATCTGGAACTATAAGTTAAGACTTCAATTTATTTTGGCAAAAGCCGTGACTAGTTAGTGTCTTAGACATGGTTTGCTTCCAGAGGTAAAGAGAGCTAAGTTCAGCAGTTTCGTCTGTGATGTATTAGTTTGCCAATCATGCCACCTTCGGAGAGACAAGAGAACATACCTGTGATGCGCCTTCGTTCCGGCCAGTGGTCCAGTGCTAACCTCAGAATTGTCTCGTATCCTCACATTGGGAAAATGGTAGACAGTTCCTCTTACTCCGAGGAGATTTGCTGCACATATGCAAATACAGACACATATAACTGTCACTAAACTCATTATTCGTGGAGTCGTTTGAGTCGTTTCCTGCGTTTGGCAGTTTGCGTTTCAGAGGCATAAATATGTTCGCCAAGCCGTCAAAAACCTCCCTTGGACATTAAGTGAAATCGATTCCTGTGAAACGCATTTGAAATATGTTGGCTAAAAGTAATATGTTCTTTCCACGGCTGCTCTGTTGCTCTCTCCCCTCTTGCTATGCTCGTCTTGAATGCGCAAATAAGGCTGAGGATTCTTGGGGTTCTGCAACATATGCGCACCGCGGGAGTTAAAAAAAAGAGAAGACGACGAAGAAAAAAACGAGGGGTGCCGCTGACAGCATTGCCGAAAGAACAGCTCATGATAGCAAAGCGACACAGAAAACATTCTGTTTACTGCACACGATTATTTCAGCATTTCTCTCAGAAATGAACATTTATTTTAGACAAACACTAACACTATGACACTGACAATTAGGAATGTAATCATGTTCTGGGAATCTGACATTTGATGAGATGGCAATGCAAATGTTAGGAAGAAGCTAGGCATAAATGCCATACTTTTTATTCACCTAAAGTCACATAAACTTTATTTAAGTAATGCAGGAGGAACTCTTGTAGCGACGTTAGGCTACATATACTTCCCAGGTATCACACAGCCGAGATTATTTCATATATGGAGATATTAAATGTTACATATGGATACTATTTAACCTCTTGTAATGCATATTTTGACAGATCTGATTAGATGTTAAGGAATGGCACGGTCACTTCGTAATCACACAGGTTGATCTGTTTTGTGGTGAGAGGATGGTCACATCTCTAGTCTGGCCCTGGAACTCTGCTGCCCTCTGTCTGTCACAGTGAACATTTACTGCTGATGGGAATTCTTGCTTTGGGCCAGACAAAAAAAAAAGATGTCTGGTTTCAAGTAGGTTGGACGCCCCATACAGAAACTCATGAACCCCCTAGCAGTCATTGATAACCTTCAAACAATATTAAGAAACAAGTGATGAGGATTACTGTACAATTATATCAGAACTTTGGGCGCAGAAATATCTATAAGACCAGTTTGCTATTGATTAAGATCTAGGGAACTAAACATCTCCAAAGAAATTAATGTCAGATGAATGGCAAGGGGTTCTGAAATATGAACATACAAAGAAGACTCTACAACCAGGTACGATGAGGTGAATTCCGTCAGACTGTTTGGCTCTATGGTGTTCAATCACAATACATGACGCACACAATTACGCCATCCATCTGGATAATGCCCTCTTTGTGTCTCTAACTTGTGTGACCTGTATTAATATGTGAATTGTATTAATATACTGACACATTAGTGTGATAGACATTTATGTAATCTATTTATGGGGAGTCAAAAGTCTGTTCAGTCATGTTGTTTGTTGAAGGGACAAAAAGTGTCATAGAGGAAACTTCAGCGTCTGAATCTACAAACCTTTATAAAATACTCTGTAATTATCATTTGCAATCATACATTTCAGAATTCAATAAAATAGTCTTTACAATCTCAAATACAAAACCTTGCTTTATAAATAGATGACTGAACTTGGGTCTCATTAGGCTGGTATTATAGCAACGTCATCCATGAATGACTAATCTTCATAACATCACACCCTCATCCTGAAAACATTTACCTAATGGTAAAACAATTATCTACAACAAATTCAATCACAAATATGGCCTGTTTCACCAAACAGGTAAAATTAAATAAACAACAAATATAACAGATAAGCTAAACCCTTTTGCCAAATCTATAACATGTATGTAATTTAGTAATTGTCATGAAATGTCTTAACTATGTAGTATTTAAACAGGAGACCTGGTTCTGTCTTCTACAATGAAGGAAGATTAAGGGATGACTTTCAACTTCTTTCAAATGACTGTGCACTGTAAAACAATCCATTCCTCTTCCAAATTGTAAAGCAACTATTCCATAAATAAAAACTCATCTACATGAGGCAATTATGTTCGCTTTGCCAGTGTGCAGTTTTGATTGTCAGAATTAGAAGATGCCAAAGATGACATTAAAAAAAATTACATAATGACTACATACAGTACAGCCATAATACCACCCAGACACATTCAGTGTACATGCTATTCAAACAGAATAAATCTCCCAGAAAAAAAGAATGAATGAAAAAAAGTGCAGCATCTCTCTGTACAGAATAATCCTTTGGGTTACTGAAAGACACACAGCAAAAGACATAAAAAAAAACAAAAAAAAATATATAAAATGGCATAACATAATGCCACCACGGAAGCAGACTTTCTTTTTTTACAAAAAAGAGAGAAGAAATTAAAATAAAATTCACATCACACAAAGCAGTGACACATGAACATTCTTTGGGGTCTTAAGCATGACAATCAACTTAAACGTAAACTTTTCAAGTAGACAAGAACCTCGGAGATATCGCACAGGCCCAACAAAGAGTTGCCTTTGTTTGATAATAACTGTATAAGAGGCTCTGCATAAACTGTGGCTAAATTGTTTCTTTTTCTTGAGCTATTAGACAGCTTGAGTCAATAGATAACTGATGTATGGAACATTCAGCATGTACTAAAAAGAACAGTTCACGTCACTTTGGTCTTACATTCGGGATGTCTCGACAACACTAATATTGTTGTCAGGACAGACAATTAGAAAATCCCGCTTGCTTGCATCAGCCCCTTGACCTTCATGTATTTCCATTTTCAAACTGCATTTTGAATCTTAAATTGCCTTTAAAAAAACTAACTAAAACAAAGTAAAAGTTACAATATCACATAAATTACATAACATGTGACCACTGCAATATTCCTCACGGGAAGGTGAAGGCCTGGTCCACACTGTGGCTTCAATAACCTTCCCAGGATGGACTGAAACTGTCTGATTGGTTTCATTGCGCGGGCTAGGAAGATTGTCAGTTAGCTCATGGTAGCTGGCTGAAGCACTGAGTTCTGGTCAGTGCACACTCTCTTCAGAGGAGGCGCGCCAACATCCTCCTCCTCCTCCTCCTCCTCCTCCTCTGCCTCCACCACTCCTTCCTTCGGAGGCACAGGCATAGGATAAGGAGCACAGGGCTGGATTTAAGATGAGGCGGTGAGAAGTTGGGTAAAGAGCACATAAAGAATACTGTATTATTTGGAGACCATGGCATAAACAGGAATAGCTCTGACAGAAGACAAGAACAGTATCTGATATTCACTGCAGTCTTGGATATTATACACTACTTACCTGAGCAGGTAAGGGCAGAAGATCGGCCTCCTTTATAAGTGTCGGTGGCTCATCTGCAACTTGACGAGATGGCAATGCAGGTTCTGGATGGTACAAACACACACACACACACACACACACACACACACACACACACAAAAACAGTCTTCATAAGCGTGGACTTGCAACAAACATTTACATTTATGCATTTAGCAGACGCTTTTATCCAAAGCGACTTACAACTTGTCAACTATCGATTGTTCAGAGCCGGTCTCCCTAGAACAATTTTAGGGTTAAGTGCCTTGCTCAGGGGCACAACAGCAGCTGGGATTCAAACCCACAACTTTCCAGGCTACTTGCACGCTAGCCAGGTTCCTTAACCACTACGCTACCACCCCCCCATTACAACAAAGCCCCTATTCATTCCAAATTCAAAGCAAATATGGAGAAATTTGATGCAGTAAACAAACCCTAAATTATCCCACCAGGGTGTGGTTGTAAGGAAATTAACTCGGTATGATATGATAGGTTAAGGTGTGGTATTCTGTATTTGACAGATTACAACATGTTAGTGCTTTTGCTCAAACATGAGACACATGGGCATGAACTGAATTGATTGTTGCTGCAAGCCATTTCAATGTCAGCTTGAAAGTCAAATCAACTTAACTACACTGTCTGGATTCATTGTTTTGTTTAAGTCAATGCCTTGGCCCTTTCACTAGGTGCATTTATTCAATGTGTACTTCGTGCCAGTAGCCAACTCCTGCCTGGGTGCCCAGTACAGATAAACACATGCAACTAACAAGTCAAAATATGACGCAGCGTCAATCAAGTCATCAGCCAAACCTGCCAAAGCCTTGAGTGCCTTACCCTCCAAGCTTTCCTGTCCAAGAGTTGGAGGCTGTGGGTCGTCTGCGCGGTAGTCGTTAACGTGCGCAGGGCTGACAGGCTCACTGGGCTGGGGGCTGGAGGCACTGCTACTATCCACCTTGGGCTGGTACATGTCTGACAGAGAACTCTGATTGCTGTTGTCATCTAGGAGAAAACATGGGAAGGACTGTCAAACTGTCTCTGGGACCTGTGTCAGGGGGCCATTCTATGTACTGGAAAAAAGGATGTAAAAAACAATTTCCTCTCTATTCCAAATGAGACTAGAATGGCTAAGGGTCAGTGGTAATAGGAGGTGTAGGCCTATGCCATAGTTTTCAACAGAATTCATAGCATTAGGATATATGTTCAGTCTTACCTTGAAAATCTAACAAGACTGTGGAGTTATTTTCAGAAGGTGTCTCTGTGGAATAATTGCTGTGCTCTCTGGACACAGCGTTTGAGTGCTTGCTCTTGTCTTTCTGTTAGACACAACCAGACCCACAACAAAATGCAGTTTCGTTATGAGTCAACAATTATCATTTTTAAGTCATTTTAAATGATGAACTACAAGTAGCCTATTAGTGTATTGCAAGGTCTTCAGTTTTAATTGGAGTATGAAAGTGTAGATCTTGTGCTCATGGCTCACCTCCTTTGTATCAACAATAGGTACCCACTTGAAGATTCGTAAGGATGTATCACCTACGGTTACCCACCTCTTCTCCCTGGAGGAGAGAAACTGTCAGTTGTCAAAAGAAATGATTGATAGACTTGAGGAGAACATGCGTGAAGCTGCGACAACTAATCAGCGTTTAGGTTAGTCTTGACAGATCATGTGACCCTCTTTTACAGTCTATGAACCAATTAAAATGACAGCAGATAACAAGATTAGTAGGGCGCTAACGTTAGTTAGTTAACGTTAGCTGGTATTGCAAGCTATCCAACTTTGTAAACTAAATGTATGCGTTGAAATCACTGACAACAACGTGTAACATATAATTACAAAGGTAACGAATTTATTGTTACTGTCCAAATGGAAAACCACCATGATGATCACACGATTAATTGTAAAGTTGGTGAACAGGTTGCCATTGACATGTTCCAATGGTATAGCAACACGCCTATCAACGCGTAATGTATGGGCAACCTCTCACAAACTGATCTGCCCTGCCTTCCCGTGACCGGTGATCAGCCAGTTGTCTACGGGAAAGCAAATAACTCTTTATGTCATTGGTCTCTTCTACTGTCATTCATTTGTCAGTCAGGTTCAAGAAAAAACACGCCCCCTTCCGACGCTGAAGTTTCTGTTTCAAAAATGTTTCCTGACGATTTCCCCCGGAGCTCTTTCAGTTACATAATTTCACTCACCATCTGCGGACTCTTTCGATCGCCGCCATCACTTTCTTTATGTCATCTTTAGCGCGGCTTCGAGTCTCCGCACGAACCGATCGTCCAGACATATTTGAGTTTTATGTTCGCCTGCCTTCCTCCGACGGAATCTCCTCTCTTCGCTTGTCCCGGCGCTAACTCTCGCCTCGCGAGATTAACTTAGCTAGAACTCTGACAGGTCCCACCTACCCTTCCACACATCGTGCAGTTATGCTTAGATCCTGCAGAAGTGATTAGTATTAATGCTTTCGTCAGATCCTCTGGTGGACATGAAGTTTATGCCAGTTGGCAAGGATCATGACCTGTTGGTAATGATCCTGTACTATCGTGTAACTTGTGGGAAGTCAAAAAAACAAAGCTCAACAAAAGAGTACAACTAAATGAACACTAGACAACCCTATCCAAAGCAATTCAGATACATGGGACAAATCATTAATGTCAACTGAAATGGTTTTAAAATATCCAAACAAACACACACCATCAATTTTCCCTTATTAAGTATGTTGAGACAAGTGCAAGCATTATAACAGTGGCATCAACAAACCCACAAAGATGAAAAACAAACTATGACCTTCGGCATTCTTACAAACACTTCTTTTATTCTGCATAAAATCAGCATGCAAATGTCACAAATCCCAGACAGGATCACCAGTAGCCAGATCTCCAGACCAGACAATGAGCTGGAGGTGGAGGAGGAGGAGGAGAAGGAGGGAGGAAGAAGAGGAAGAAGAGGAGGAAGAGGAAAGGGGAAGACCACCTGCTTCAATCCTGCCTTCTGGTTCAGTCCTTGCGTGCACCACTGAGTATAGTGTCCAGGGCACTCTGTGCCTCCTGAATCTGCTGTTGCAGTCGCTGTCGCATGCCCTCGTTTGAAGCCTTCTTGAGCATGGCCTGCATGTCCAGGATGCCGGCACGGTAGCCCGTGGCATTGTGGAACACTCGAATGGCGCGGTCGCCGCTGGAGACCAGGAAGCGTCCATTGATGTCGAACTTGAGATCCGTGATCTCTTCGCTGTGGACTCCATGGAACTCCTCCTCAAGGTCGCCGGTGGTGGCATTATACATAGCAACGTCGCAGCCACTGGAAACAGCCACCGCACGTGCGTCTGGTGACAGGGCAATGCGACTGCCCTCCGAGGACTTGCAGGGGACGGTACGGAGGAGGTAGGGGTCCTGCTGCTTCTTGTATTCCACATCTGTGTCCCACAGTTTCCACGTGCCGTCTTTGGAGACGGTTGCCATTCTGTTAGACAAGACATCATATCAAAATAGGGGATCTAAATGATCTGCCAAGATATCTCATCAGCTTAAACTAACATCTATCTGAGTGCTGACAATAACACTGGCCATGTTATTTTCAGATGATATCTAGTACATGTGAGGTGTACTAACTTTTGTTGACAGATGTTTAGACGTTAATGACTGTATGCTGAATTATTTTCAGAGGACAATAAATCTATACTGCTATACAAGCTGTACAATGCCTACCTTAAGTTGTATCAAAGTTCCATTTCTATAGTGTCCAATGAAAAGATATGACAGAATATTTGCAAAATGTGAGGGGTGTACTCACTTTGGTTAGGGATTTTATAAAGTTGACACCATGTAAATGTAGCTAAAAGTCCTCTGACCACAAATTACTGTGCAAATGTGTTAAAAAAGGGTGTCATACCTGCGGGAGTCATTTGAGAAGGCAAACGAGTGGACACCTGCTGAATGCCCTTTAAGGTCAAAGGCCCGCACCACCTCTTTAAACTCTCCGCTCTTTGCAAAGCAGACTTCCCACACTTTCACATCAGGGGTGAAACCACAGGAAGCAATAAACCTGGTCAAAAACAAACAAACATTACTAGCCGATCACACACACACACACACACACATATTTCTCTTACATAGACAAATCAGTCTGTTGACACAGAAAATGAACAGCCACTGTACATTCAACAGAAAAAGGAAAGAGTATGCAAACAACATGAGGTGATTTTATCATTTGCAGTATCTGAAATTTAAACTCAAATTTGGGCAATAACATTAGTCAGATTCTGCCCACCAGTGTGTACTGTACACTCATTTTCTTGCACCGGCCTTATGGTTCAAATCCCAGCTCTTGAGCAAGGCACTTAACCTTAAGTTGCTCTAGGGAAGACTGGCCCTGAAGTAATTGGTAGAAGGAGACAGAGGTGTCTGCTAAATGCATAAATGTAAAAAAATGCATAAATGTAATGCACCAACATTTCTATCTACCACCAGGATGGTGAACCAATCAGCAACTATGGGATGATGTATCACAACTGCAGAAGAATGCACAAGTTCATTCAATAAAGGAAAATAGGTTACTTCCTATGAACGTGATTTATTATCATTAAACATTAAACCTGATCCCCTGATCCTTCATCAGTCCAAGAGGTTAGGCAGGACACATGACTTTAAAGTTTATGTGAAGACTATTCCCATTAGTATGCTATATTTGGAAAATTTCACAAAATCCTATTTTCGAAGTGTGAATGAGTCTGGTGTTGACATCCCAGGCTACAATAACATACCTTCCACAAGGGGAGATAGAAGCATAGGAGTTGGTCATCTGGTTCGTGTTTATAGAGGCCAGCACCTCTCCTTTAAGGTCCCACACAAGAATAGTAGTGTCACTCGATGCACTCATGATAAATTTGCCTAAGTTAAACAAAAAGAAAACAAGTCAGCCAAACCAGGTTCCAACCACAATTGTTCACTATGATGTCTCATCAACATCAACACAGTTGTGTAAACATTACTGCTATAGTGTATTAAACTGCCATACAAACCTGTTTCTGCAATTCCAATATTAATGACATTTGCCTTGTGTCTTTGGGGGAAGTCTTCCGGATTGGCTTTAAAAATGAATGTTCCATCTTCCTTTTTAGTCATTTTAAAAATCCGTATAGTGTCTCCATTTGCCAACCAGGTGATGAAGGCCCTAAAGTCAGAAAGTTACTGTTCAGGAGGGACATACTCGAATTCTGTAACCCATCTCTGAATATGGTAAAAGACATGCACCTACCTCGAGTCTGGGCTGAATCGAACCAGAGTAGCATGGTCTAGTTCTACGTTGGCCCGCAGGCAGCGATGATCTCGATCCAGGAAGTCCTTGGTGCTCCATATTCGAACTGTGCGGTCATCTGCACATGAGGCCAGGTACTTCCCATTACTGCTGAAATCGATGCAAGTCACACTGCTGTTGTGACTCTAGAGTAAAGAGTTGAAATTAGGAGTAGGTTAACATAATGTCTTCTACAGTCAAAACAGAAGACTATAAAATTAAAATGCATCTGTAAAAAGAAATTGAGCACTCAGACTGACATAATTTATTGTAGATTGATTTAGAGAATTTGAAAATTTGAACCAAATTTATTACATACGCTTTTTAGTAACGCAGGTCATGGAATATTGAAACCAACATTTTCATTTAAAAAACTAAAAAACGTAAAAAACTAATCCATCTTTCTGTGTTCCATATAAATGAAAGTAACTGGATGCATTACCAGTCCACACAACTGACTTCAACGTGTAGGTGTAATGTTGTGTAACATGTAAAGTGTGAAGCTGTGGCAACATTTCTCAGCATTCAAAGTTCAAAAACCCTCTCAGATTACATCGCCCCTTCATTCTTCAAATCATCATTACTACAATCTACGGTAATCTTAAAGATGCAGTGCTTTATCTAGTCAAATAGCCTACCCACATTTCATGACGCAAAAAAAGCAAAAAGCTGTTGATATCTGAGCTCAATGGCCCATCCAATGTCGCCCCTATCTTCTCTTCTCTTGAAACATGTGATGACTCACCTGAATAGTCTACTGCTTGTGTGTTGGTTGTCCAATCAACCAAGTTATAATATCAACTGACATTTCATGACCAACCTGACCAAGGGTTTCTCTGTTGAGGCAAAACTGCTATGACTGGATAATATAGTATTTTTGATTGCGTGATCATTTATCATGTCCATGAATTACTGATGCACACACTGTGAGGTGAAGCACACGGGGAGCAATGAGTAGGCATCATGCTCAAGGGCACCTCAGCCGTGGATGTGGGCATGGGTGACCAATGTTCAGTAACTTCTCCCGCACAGGTACTGGTCGGGGACAGAACCGGCCAGCCTTCAGTCACAAGTATGAGGCCATAACCAAAAGGCCACAGCTGCCCCATGAAGGTAAATGGATGGAGTATCCAACATGCACCCAGAACCACTAGCCTTCCTTCAGTTTGTATGCAGTATTTTCATAAACTATAAAACATTTACACATCATCTCACTTCTATGTCAACACAAACAACATTTGTTCTTAGCAGGAGAACGTAACAGACAGCGGCACTTACTTTTAAAGATGAAGCCAAAAGGGGGTGAGAGAAGGTATGTTGCTGGACTCTCTCCTTCCTTGGACGCTGTTGAGCTTTCTGCTTTTTGGCTGGGGCTGGTTTCGCCACGTTCTCCTCCACTGTAATGCAAAATACAGCATGCAACTATTACCAGAATATCGTGACTGAAGAGATATATTTACACAGCAAACTACACCGGACAACTTCATTCATTAACCTCAAAGTCCACATAGTTTTCCTCAATAAAGATATCGGGTAAATACAGGTATATCGATATTATATAAGTAAGAATATGTTTCGAGTATTGTTCGAAAGTGTGCTTGTCATTTTAAATTCATTTAGTTACATGATGACTTCAATAAGGAAGTCAACCATGAGTTGACTCCCAAGTCCCAAGTTTGTGTAATAAGGTTAACGTTACCTTTGAATTCGCAGTCGTTAGTCCAAGTGTTCAGTAAGTTTATAGAAGCGTTCCACCTAATCTAATTTACGTTTAAGATACGTTTTCCTTTAAAAGGAATTTGTCTTGGACAAATGCAGTCGCAAATGAAACACCAATGCTAAGAATGGTTTTGTATGAATGGATCCTTACCAGAATCTTCTACCTTCTGTTCCACTTGTTCAGACAACTCGCCTTTCCTTTTGCTTACTGCAACAGCAACCAGAAGAATCAAGGCTCCGATCACTAAAGAAAGAGCTATTAGGGCAGCTGACTCCATCTTTATATAAAAGTCTGTGCCACGTTACACCAATCCTTGCAGCTACAGTTTGCTAACTAGCTACGAGATAAAACTCAAGTTGCACCGAGAGGTCTCAAGTTCCACCGTCAGTTGGCTTTTTGCAGTGCGAGTCACCGTTGATTTGCTTACAAGCTAATTGACTAGTGGTTGTAAATGCACAAATAAAAGGTTTTAATGTCTTGCGAAAAATGATCAATACAACATTTTTTTTCTCACATACGAAGGTTTCTCACTAAAACTACAGATTTTCTTTTTAAAAAAGCTCAAAAACACATTTGGACGTGTCCTAGGTTGAGCAAGTGGTCTGACTGGTGCCGTAAGGCAGAATGCGCTTGTCCATTCATCTGGCGTAAAGAATTACAATCGCTTTCAACAGCCGTAAAGCAAATTCTACATCTGCTCAAACGTGGGCTGTCTATGTGAGTTGGACAGATTGGTGTTGGCTAATTTTTTGTTGATGAAATGATAATAAATCACTTCAGTTCACTGTAGTGTGTAGTTAGTTACCATGGCGTTGTATAATAAAGCAGCGGATATTCTTGATAAAGTCGAACAGAAGCGAGGAGCTGTAAAGACTTTGGTTTACGACAGTAAATTTCAGGTAAGCTAGTATGTCTAAATAACAAAACACTTAGAAGTGTTCATTTGTTTGGTTTGATTTATGTGTTTTTCTGGTGTCATTTAACTTGTTGAAGTATCTGCTGTACATTATTTCCTGTCTTAGAACATCAAGCAGCTTTTTGCTCTGGTCTGCGAAACACAAAAGTATTCAACAGTACTACAGGAGATTATTAATACTACCAAGCTGCTCAAGGAAACCAAGCTCCGAATCAATCTCGCAAAGGTACCTTGGATGCTTTTTTGCTGATGCACCATAAATGAAAGTAATTATGGAAACCATACAGACTAATGGAGATGGCATTTGCACACGACTGTGGGCTAACGTTACAGCTGAACAATGTCACATCTCCTGTCAACAGGTCCTTGTGTACGACCTGCTCTTTGGACAAGGGTTGAAATGTGGAGGGAACTGGAAGGCAATGATGATGAAGCATCGATCACGTCTCCAGGCTGCTTTGGCTAGGATGAAGGTGAAACAGAAAGTCAGCCGCAATGAGGACCTCCTGCCCTCTAATGTGAGAAAACCTGATGGTAAGTGACCAAACAGTTTCTAAAGAAGGCTGAAAAGTAGTAGGAAGTGCTATATACAGTACACAGACTTTAAATACCTCAGATAGTGACATGCTTTATAAATGATGTGGACATCTAATGATACGGCGCAAAGAATAGAGCCTATGGTATGACTTCATCCACCTCCCACAGGAGATCAGCTTCCAAGGTATGTGAGGGTGAACACCTTGAAGACCACAGTGGAGGATGTCATTGATTACATGAAAAGGGAGGGCTTCTCCTATCAAGGGCACGCAAATGGGTCAGTCAGAGTAACATAGACTGTGTTAAGTGTCCATTAAATTATTTGAAGCAGATGTTGGTGATATGATCTGTTGTTGTGCACATAGTCATATTTCTGATTATTAATAATGTTTAATCTGTAGGATTCAGGATTTGCAGGGGCTCTCTGCCAAAGCATTCATCAGTGACCTACACCTACCAAACCTGCTGGTTTTCTCTGCAAAAACAGACTTCCATGACCACTATCTGTACAAAGCTGGACATGTTATTCTTCAAGACAAGGTAGTGCCTGCCTGTCATGGTGGAGAGCGTTATTGTTGTCTCAGTGCCATTTCCCATATATTCACATAGCATAGCCCAGTTGTACACAGCAGTTTGTTGTTGAATGCCCTTACAGGCTAGCTGTCTACCTGCATTTCTTCTTAATCCCCCTGCTGGGAGCCATGTCATTGATGCTTGTGCTGCACCAGGGAATAAGACCAGCCACCTCGCTGCTCTGATGACCAACAAAGGGTATGCATGTACCATATACAGTACATTTTCACAGTATAAACTATATTCTACACCAGGGCTGGCCAAACAATGGCTCGGGGGCCAATTTCAGCCTTTTGCCATCTTTCAAGCGTCTCACCATGCTGTCTTAAAATCTAATTTTGCCTGTTGTTACATTAATCTAATATTAATAGTAGCTACAGTCGCTCTTTCACTCATAACTGGTTGAAAACTGGTGCTTTTTTTAATTTTGCACAGGCCCTTAGCAGCTTAGATTTTTCAGTATATGGCCTGCAAACAATAAAGTTTGCCCACCCCTGTTCTACACTATAGGCATGGTATAGAGGACACACATAAAGCTAACAGTGCTTGTGGTAAGCCCTTGGTGATTCCAAGAGTTGGTCAGATTTCCATGACTGTGAGCTATGTTAACCATAGTTTTCTCTTATCATGTGGTATGTCTGTTTAGGAAGCTATTTGCCTTTGATCTCGATGCCAAGAGGTTGTCCACCATGAGTACTCTACTGCTCAGAGCTGGAGTCACATGTCAACAGTTGGCCAATCAGGACTTCCTAAAAGTGGACCCGCAGAGTGCAGAATACAAAGACGTGAAGTACATTCTGTTGGATCCTTCATGCAGTGGATCAGGTGCAGTTTGCAGTACTATGACTTTACCATTTGTGCTGTTTTGGTGTGTTGGGTAGATTAGATGTTGTACAATTTGATAAAGAACCCTCTTTAAATGCAGTGCTTGATTTTGATATCTTGAGTCAAGTGTTTGACCGTATTTACGCATTGCCCACTAAATTTTGAATGATGTTCTTGCAGTGCTGAATACACTAAAGGCAAGTTGGAAACACCTCCCAGATTTTCGTGAAAAGGACAACTGGTGACTTTTGTTTCTGTTCCTCCATGGTCCCTTCAGGAATGGTGTGTCTGCGTGATGGGACCTCAGAGTTGCCAGACGAGCAGGCTCAGACACAGGAGGCCAGTCGTCTGCAGGCTCTGTCTGTGTTCCAGCAGCGTTGTCTGACCCACGCTCTTCAGTTCCCCCAGGTGCAACGTGTGGTCTATTCCACCTGCTCCATTCACACAGAGGAGAACGAGCAGGTAGTCGCCACCTGCCTTCAGCAGAACCCAGCATTCAGGTACACGTGTGCAGACCATGCCAGTGTTTTATTGAAGGTGAACTAGTGAGTTTCCCAGCTTGGGATCAATAAAGTATATCTATCTATCTATCTATCTATCTATCTATCTATCTATCTATCTATCTATCTGTCTGTGTTACAGAAAGATATTTAAAAGAAATTGTGCAGTGTCATGTCACACTTGGTGTTTTAATCAGCGGATATCCTTAAAGCGATAGTTCAGATTAATTCCAATCATAGCCCTGTTGTACGAGTTCGCAGAGAGCTGTCAGTAGGAAGGTGAATGAGCGAATTGTGTACAACAAAGACCAAATGGCAAACACCCAGCTTATGCTAACTCAATAGCCTCATAAGCTCACTTTCACTTTTATAACCCACCTTACCATTCGGTTAACATTAGTTGCCAGGTCGCTATCTGGCCTATGTTGTTCCGAATTCTCTTGTTCTCCTTACCACCGACAGCACTCGGCAAGCTTGTACAAGAGAGCTATAGATGGAATTACTCCAAACGTCGGAATCACTTTAAACAGCGAATGTCCTGTCACACTCTGCAGGTTGGTGCATCTTCTTCCACACTGGCCAGAGCGAGGACTGCCCCCACACACACACTGTTTGCGTGCCAGTACCACCAAGACCCTCACACATGGCTTCTTTGTTGCCATGTTTGAACGACAAGCCAGTGGAAGTCAAGCGGACCAGAAAATTCTGTACGTTATCATATATGTGGAAAAAAAGAAGGATATAAGCCATATTACAGTTGGATATTAGCCTAGAAATCTAGACGCACCCTAGCGGTAGCAAATAGTTTTGCTCAGTGGGTACGTCTAACCACGCACCATAAAACTATACCAAGCCTTGGTAAGACCAATCACAACGCTATATCTTTGTGGAGAGTCAATGCTCTTAGTAAGATAAGGACAGGGCCGTCAACAGTGGCCAAGGAATAACGGTCGTTTGAATCGGCTTCGGCATCGACTTTGTAGGAGTTAGATTTTTCTTTGAAAGTCAAGCAGAAAAAGGCATTTCAATAAAGGACATAGGCTATTTACTGTTTTGCCAACATTGCTGTGAATGGTTGTAGCGCTATGCAGTTTGAAAGAAAACCCTTGATTACGTCCCTAGGATTGAACCCAGTCTATCAGTCGTGGCCGGACTATACATTTTGATGTAGTAGGATGGCTTGTCAGGCTAATTGGATACAGTAATGTACTGTTACTTCTGTAACACTGTTTCTCTGTTTACAGTCCTCCAATGGCTGTTTCAACTGATGGCGATGCTCCTGATGCACAGGGTAATGTTCTGGAAGAGCTATGCGACCCAGAGGATGAGCAACAGAACTCATCAGCAAAGAGACGCAAGAGGAACAAGAACAGGAAGAGAAAGAAACAGAAAACAGATTGACTGTTTTGAACCGCAGGACTGGCTGGGCAGTTATTATTTAGGGACTCAGTGCTCTTGTACGGAGTCCAGTATGCTTTTGAAATTTGTGTTATCTGTCTTACAGTGTCATTTACACCATACACATAGTAATCTTTTCATAAGTGTGTATTGAGGCTTTTGTATAATACAATTGTCAGTAAAAGTTCAGGATTTTGTCCCTGGATTTTGGACTAGTCCTAGTTCTATGAAAAATATTTAGATTGAACATTTCTGGGGAAAACTGAGGAAACTCAGAAAACAGGGTATTTCCCATAATCCTAAACAATGAGTCACTCTAGATCATAATCTCGGGTTAAGTGAGGCCTTTAAAAAAAAAAAAAAAAAAAAAAAAAACACTTCTTCAGTCCAGCTGTCCATGCACACACTCTTGAAGTGGTTGCCATAAATCATTGAATGCTACAGCAATGCGTGTCCTAGCAAAAGCCACTGGGAATAGAGGGCTGATGTTCATACTGCTCATACTTGGGTGGAATCCATACTGAAGAGAAACACAGTGTGCAGTTGAGCAGCAAGCGGTTTGAGGAGACCGGTGTGTTCCATCGCTAGCTTTTTATAGCACACTCGCATCCCCCAGATCGATCATTCTCCTCTTCAAGAAATGCTGACACAGCATGGGTTGGAAAAAAACCTTACACACTTTATTGAGGAAAAAAAACAACTCTTGGTAAAATTAGACACTAAAAACAAACAGAACAATAAAATAAGACATACAATGCAAAGTAATGAAACTCCAATTCCTCATCTTAAGTAGTTTTTGTCTGTCTTTTTTTCAAGTACAAAAAGGGACTCATTTTGAATCTATCATATATTTACTCGGTACAGCCATAGTGGCAGCAACGGCTGCAGTTGCAGCAGCTGAAACAGTCCATTGGGGGCGCTATGCTGCTAAGGGTCCCCAAAGGAGAGGGAACCTCACTTCTTTCGAACATGCATCCTACGGGCCTGCAGCCTTTGGCGAGCAGAGGACTTGGAGCCAGCACCGATGGAGAAGCTTCCCATGGGCGCTGCACCTGGAGGAGACCAATGATATCAAATCTTAGGATAGAGGTCACTTGCTTTACTTAAACATAGTTAACTTCCTGTAAACTAAACATCCCTAATGGTCAATACCTTTACATGCACTTAGGCAACCTGAGCAGAAAGCATAAGTATAGTGTAGTCTTGTGATTAGAGGTTAATGCATTGATTTTGCTAAATATCTTGAGCTATGAGGTTAATGCATAGGGGAGAGTTACACATGAGAATACAATTATTTTCCTCAGTCTACTTTCTTATTACATCATAGTCCAATTCTGCTTTATTGTAAGTAATGTTTAATAAACTGTGGTTGATACATGGGTGCGGTTAATACATAGTTTTGCTATTAAAATTCGCCTTGTTTATATTTGGAACATTACTATAAACTAATATGGAGATACTGGAAACAACTGTCAAACCGGCTTAAAGTGGTGTAAAAGATCAGGTCCCAGCTCATAAACTGCACCGGCTACAGAAAAGGCAATAAGTGCTTACCGAAAGGAGCTGCTGCCTGAGCATTGAAGCCCTGTGCTTGGGGTGCTTGTGGAGAACCAAAGCCCATGGAGCCTCCTGCAGCAGGCTGATTGAACGGCGTAGAAGTTGCTGGTAGACAGAGAGGAGAGAAGACCACAATGAGACAATTGCCTTTTAATTAATGAATTATTACAATTACAATTACAGTGCCTTTATTATCTGCATAAAGGAGAGATCCGATGTGAATAAATCCATGTCTCTGTTGTTCCAGGACACTGAGTGCTGATACAACATACACTGAAATAGTAAACCATCATCTAACCCTAACTGAAATGGGCACTGCAACTTACTTTCAGTTTCATGAATTTCCTATGCACAATTCAGTTAACATGAGCTGCCTGTTCAGTGACCTGCAACAACAGGGCTATGGATTGATTCACACCAGATCTCTCTTGTAACTGAGGCATACAGAGTGGCAATTACTGAGTCACATACAACACTCCCTCTCTGTGGGACAGAAATGTAGTGTGAAAAACTCAATATACCCTTCATTAAGCACAACTTACCGAGAAAGCCGGGTGTGCTGGCTCCAAAGGAGAATGAGGGGGCTTGAGATGGTGTGCTGAAGTTGAAACCACCTGTGTTGGAGTTGGTCGCGGGGCTTGCTGTGGCGTTTTGCGTGGCCGCACCAAACGTGAAGTTGGGGTTTGCGGCCGCAAGGGGGGCTGCAGTCTGAGTGGAGGGGGTCCCAAAGGTCGGTACGGCCGGGGCGGAGGTGGTGGCGGTGGCAGCAGCGGCCGCGCCCCCAAATGCGAAGCCCGACGTTGAGCCTCCACCACCGCCACCGAACAGTGACGACCCGCCACCCGTGCCAAAAGCAGGTGCCGGCGTGGCAGAGGGTGCGGCACTGGCACCCCCTGCGCCTCCGAAAGCGAACGGAGACGCCGTGTTGGCGGCCGACGCCCCTGCCGCCGGTGCTGCCGCAGACCCAAACGTGAAAGGCTTGGGGGCGGACGCTTGGGTGGCACCGCCGAAGGACGACACCCCAAACGCAGGCGGTGGCGCTGCCGGCGTGGTGGTGGCCACGGAGGAAGAGGTGGAGGCGGCCGTGGGGTTGGTGCTGACCATTCCGAAGCCTCCAAAAGTAGCCGGCGTGGAGCTCTGACCCCCTGCTGGCTGTCCGAATGAGAAGCCAGCCTGAGGGGCTGTGGGCTGGGTGGAAGAGGCACCAGTGGTGGCCGTGGAACTCCCACCCCCAAACTGGAAAGTGGTGGTGCCGGAGGAGTTGGCGGTGGAGGCGGCTGCCCCTGTCCCTGCCCCGCTGGCAGCGGTGGAGGTGGTGGTGGAGGGGGTGGAGGAGGCTGCGAACTGGAATGTGTTGGCAGGCGGAGTGGCTGTCGCAGCTGACGATGCTGCGCCCCAGTTGCCAAACAGAGATTTGGCGGGTGTGGTGGTCGCGGTACTGGCCGCAGTGGAGGAAGCCTGTGCAGCGAGCCCTCCAAACAGACCGGTGCTTGCGCCAGCCGCTGGAGCTGACGTCGTCGCCGGGGCTGCCAATGCCTGGCCAAAAACGTTGCTGCTATTGGCGCCGCCAAACATGTTTGTGAAGGTCGGGACGGCTGGTTTGCTGTCTTGCGTTGATGCCGGGGCCGTCGTGGACGCTCCGAAGATGGGCTTGAAGCCAGAGGTCACTAGAGAAGCTGACGCCGCGGCACCAAACAGACCAGATGAGGTGACCCCTGCTGTCGCACTTGTCATCGCCTGGGCTGAGAATGAGGATGAGGAAGAGGAGCTAGCTGCGGAGGCTGTGGAGGCGATGGTCGCCGTCGGCTTCACCAGTCCAAACTGGCTGGCTCCGCTCGGGGCCATCGACAGGGGCTGACTGAGGACCTGGGCGAAGGCCGAGTTCATATTGGGGGTTGCACGTATGGCAGCAGAGGACGCCACTGATGGGGCTGCCATACTGGGCTCAGTCTTCACGGGGCCCGCGCTCGGGGCAGCGGCTGCCGTGGCAACAAGTGTGGTTGCAGCAGCTGACGTGGGCAGAGTGGCAGCTAAAAGCAAAAGAAACACAGATGTGTGATTAACATTCAAACCCAGCAGAGTTACTCGACACGGTTACTTTGTAATACACAACAGACACTGGGAACACATCTTATATGAACTGCACAGACAGTGACTATAAATGTCACAGATGCTGACTATTGGCATGGTGAGATCTTTCCTTATTCTCAAAAAGCCCACGACCTAGGAAAGTCTCTTGACAAACAGACTTTAACAAACTTACTCCATGTCATTCATCTTCAAAAAAGGGCAATTCTACGTTATGGATGTGACAGAACGTGACAGAAGAAAAAATAAAATAATGAAATTAAAAAATAATGAGAATGATTAAAAATCTGTTAATCATTCTCATTATAAAGTTATGGATATGACAAATAAAGTCCACTTTCTATGCTAATGCCCTAAATAAAACGCTCAAGAGTGTTTTTAAATCAGTGAGATGTTGACAGTGTGCACCTGCAGTGGTGGCTCCAAACATAGACGACTTCATGGCCTTCAGGCTCTCTAGCAGGGGGTTGGCCTGGCTCGCGGCCGAGGTAGGGAGGGAGGCCGCAGGGAGCCCAAGGGAGGAGGAGGAAGAGGAGGAGGAGGAGGTGGCTGCAGGGGCCGGGTCAGCAGGAGCAGCAAGGGTGGCAGCCACAGCAGAGGCAGCGGCTAGCCCCAGGGCAGAGGATAGGCCAGAGGAGAGGCCAGGAGCTGGCGAGGACAAGGTGAGGGTGGGAGGGGATGTTGTGATGGAGCTCAGCGAAGGTGCTGAGGCGGCTGGAGTGCTCTCGCTGATGGAGGTGGCGGCTGTGGTGGTGGTGGTGGCCAGGGCAGCACTGGCAGTGGTGGTGATGGAGGAGGCGGGAGGTGTGAAGAGGGAAGTGGAGGCCACTGTGGCTGTAGGTGCTGGTTCAGGGGCAGGCTTCTCTGGTTCTGCGGGCAAAACACAAACATCACAACAGTGGCAAATGACAAGAGGTTCAACATAAGTCTGCACCTACACTGAAGTAGTGACAAATTAATCTTTTTGTCTACTTAGAATAGTGGTAGGAAGACTTTTTTGAATTAAGAGTTGGAGAAACTCGAGAGGTCAAACTAACAAAAGACAAGTGCATTCAAAAGAGCAGACATTTTGTTCAACTTACCAGGCTCTTCCAGGAGCTTCTGAATCTGAGAGAGATTGGCTTTCCTCTCCCTGTCCAAATCCTCCACTGTGATGGTATAGCCAAGTTCAGGCGGTGGAGGCTTGGAAGAAAAACATTATAAACATCACCTTAATCCATGCATAGTGACAGCTTAGGACAACTGAAGGGTCATTCCGTGTAAACTCATCGAGATTAGGGGAAGACGGTTGCTTGACCACCTCAGCATCTTGCCACTTTCCACTTGCCAATTCACTGAAAACCTCCATTTGGCAAGAAATTATGAAAATGTTGGAATTTCAGCTAAAATGCTGGTTGTCTGTTTCAGATTCAAAGATCATTCCTACAAAGTTTCAAGAGATTCACAGATGGTCAAGCAACCACCATCGCTGAGTTGTCACAGGCAAGGGCTTTACTCACCAGAGGGATCTGTCCATCTTTGTTGTGAGACACGAGAGGAATCTTGCGTCTACGTTGAGAGCCAGGGTCTTTTGTGTCGCCGGTAGCAACAGTCCTGGGAGTTTCAGGAGCAGGTTTGCTCTCCTCTGTGAATAGACAAACATACTCACAGTCATCTCTAGATCCAACATGGCAACAGGTGAGGAAACAGATACTACTTATTCTATGACCTAGAGGACATGTGGAGTGCTCGGAAAAGTAAAATATCAAAATGAAAGTTACTTGTGGCCAGAGGTGAATCTGAATCTGACTTGTCCGACTTTCCAAATGATAGACTTGGCGAGTTGGCAATCTCCTCCCTGTGGTTCAAGCAAGAAGGAACAGGAGTTTTACACAGTGTTCGCTACATAGGCAATACACAGTAGTATTAACACCTCAGGCAGAGAGGTGCAGTGACAGAGTGCTAAACAGACAACAGAAAACAGTGATCAGTCTTTAAAGCGACACGAGGCAAGCCTGAGATTCTTTTTACCTCTGGAGCTCCCCCTACAGGCACTGATTAAAAAAAAAATTACACAACTGCATTGTACATTCTCACCAATCCATATGGATTTGTTTGCAATCCAAAGCATAGGATCCAGTGATGATCATTTTTGTGTAGTTATGTTGACAAGGTAATAAATGCAATTTCAGTTTCATTCAGTTTAGGTTTCATTTAACAGAACCCGTGCTTTCAAACTGCACATGCTTGTAACTGCGTGATTAAGCGATAGAAGGTGTCCAAAAAGCCTTCATTCGCCCTGTAACGAGCCATTTAACCATTGAAGTGACTACGAAGCTGGTAAATTAACTTAAAAATGTTGCCTGGTATTCCTTTAAAGTGCATAAGCTACACACAGAAATACTACACATCCTACAATAATGCAAAAATATGCACATCTCAATAGCAGCCCGGTGTCAATTAAACTTTGCTATGAATATGAATGTCATATGAATAACGGGTCAGTATCATGGTGGCAGTTGCTACAACAGCAGAGGCAACTACAGAGCATCAAAGGTCAAAGAACCAGCAGCATGCAGACAATGTGTACCTAAGTTTTTTGGCCGTTCTCACTGGTGTTTCTGGGCGTGGGGAGCCCAGGCTTGTTGAAGGGGACTGACTAGCACTGGAGGCTGCCTTGCGCTGTGGGAAAGATACATGCACACAGTAGGCCTTTAATAAACAGTCTGCCGCCGCCAAAACTACATCTCTAACACACATGAAAAAAAGCATCTGTAAAGCAACTGTATCCAATCATAATATAGCTCTTTTCTATGAAACTGAGACTAAGGATGACTGAGAACCCTCAAAGATTTTAACTGTATGAATCAACTTCATAATCAGCTGATTGATGATAGTCACAGCTCTGAGGGTTTCAGAGCTTAGGGTTAGGGTGGACAATGGGATTCACCCTATGATTACATAGTAGCCTAATGCTAAATGACGATGTTGGGATTCCATACAATTCCTATGGGATTTTCTCTCTTCTCTGGCATGTTTACAAATTCCTCTAAACTCAGATTCCTATATCAAATAGGCTTTACAGGCTGCATCTACCTTAGAGGTGGACCGTGAGGAGCTGTAGGAGCTGGTTATGGAGTTACGGGCTCCCGCTGTGGTAGGACCCCCTGCCCCCGAGCTGACGGAGGATGTGCGAGATCTCTTCGTTGCTGACTCCTCAGACATTGCACCATTCAGCCATCTCTTCTGTCCCATTCTGAAACGGAGGGATGTGACGAACAGGGCAACCAAAACACTCCTTTAGATTTTTTTTTTCAAAAGACAGTGGAGATGTGCAGAACAAGAGAACAAAGGCTGTTTATACTCTCTGTGATCCATTACTTTTACAACACACACAGGTGAGCTGCTTCTCACTGAACCATTCTACTCACTTTGGGACTTGCAGGGATGGTGCTCCATTGGCCAACAGGGACTCGAGTCCTGAATTGGCACTCCCACTACTGTCATGGCGACTAACGCAGAAGAGGACAGAGTTGCAGAATTGTGAGCACCATTATAAATTACAGGGGAAAGCATTTCACTTTGTAAGTTCTTATTGTTCTTATCAGAATAAGAAACACACAGAATTTGCATGCACACACGCACACCTTTAGCTATTATATACCTTCTTTTCCCGTACTGTCCATCAGTGTTCTCTCTTTTATCCTCCTTGTCCTGCTCGCGTTTGCGGCTCTCCCTCAGCACACTCAGTACGCTCTCTCGGGAACACGGCTCTGGCTGTCTGTGTAGGCTTTCTGGCGAGGCCATATGCGCGTTCAAATTATCAAAGCTGCATACCCAAACACACACATACAAACGAAGCAAAAACAGTTTAGATCACTGACGTTGCAACACAAAACGACCAACGCTATTTGCCGCTTCACACAAGTCTCTGGTGAAAATCAGTGTTTTGATGATCAATTCCATTCATTGAAGACCATTGTGGCGCGCTCATAGACTGTGTACTTCACTGAAGACCATTGTGGTGCGCTCATAGATTCTGTACTCACAAAGCAGATATGTTTGGGTTGCTGTCTGGTTTCGCTATCCTGACAGCGCTTTGGACTGTAGCAATATTTCGCGGCTTCAGAATACTCTTCTGGTGGAAGTGATCCCACGGTTGGGGTAGAACTCCAAAGGATGTCGTGGTCGCCTGATGGACAGGGTAATATCGCCCCGGGGACACAATGCGCGGGGGGCTCTCCATAGCACCCCTGGCAACAGAAAAGAGACATTCAGTCAAAGATTTTATGGATAGTTAACGTCCACTTATAATATCACTAGAGACTGTCATATCACAAAGTCCCCTTGTAGGACTGGCTAATTTAACTTTACTTAATTAGACGTATGAAAAAGAAAGAGAATGGAACTTACCCATATGATAGTCTCTTTTTCAGGGAAGATAAACGAGTTTTTCCATAGATTCTCGACGGGTTGGACTCGGGTCGATCCATGTAGTTATGTCGCGGGTAAAACGAACAATTGAAAGAAGCATCCGGATAATGCAGTGAAGTTTCAGAGAGCCTATCACTACTCAAATTAATGTTATTCGAGGGTGGGAGATTTCTGTTTCTTCTCTTGGTGGTCGATTCTCTGCTAATGCTCCACCCGCGTAACCAGGTTAGAAAAGCCGATGGAATTGTCAAACCATGGCGTGGATTAAGGCCTAATCTTGAGAGAAAAGGAAAATCTACCGCGTTGTAGTAGCAACCAACGCCACAAACACTAACAACAATAATATAAATATATGTTGGAATACGAGTCAAAATTAGATACAATATCACAATCACACAAAGTATAATCGCAGTGATCGCTAGCCGCCACTTTACTTTCGGAGACATGGCGGTATGTAGCTGCGCGATCAGTGCGCCCGTCGCATCTTTGTCGTCTCGAGATCTCATTGGACAACGCAATCTTTCTTCTTCCTTTGGCGTTCGTTTGATTATTGATTTTCAACTCCAGAGACAGTACCGCCACCCACTGGGCAATGTTTTGTGTGAAAAAGTTACATTACCTAAATATTTTAGGTTTTTAAGACAAGACAACGTTTCAATAATTTTCCAAAACATATGTCCAGTTGCATAGGACTGAACACCTTGACTTTCCAAAACATATTTTGATTTAAATACTAGTCTAAGTATAATGTAAATACTGACATTTTGATTTTAAGTGGTAACATGAATTAAAATATTCCTCATCTGGTCCATTTAGCTTTATTTACATTTAAAATGTCAAAAGGGGAAAAATGTGAAGAAGAATCAGAAGAAAAAAAACCTGTTAGATTCAGAGGTTCAGTATGGTAACATCACAACAGTTACTCTATATGTACTTGTATGTGTATGTTTGTTTAAAGTACATTATGTAATGTTCTAATGCCTATGACTTAATGTATATGAGATTTGATCCTAGTTGCGCATAGCATATTTGCGTGCATTCTCCGTCTAACGTCACCTCTGCCCGAAAAGTCGAGAGCAATCTAGAACACCTCAAGTCTCGCGATATAAGTATGGTATTTGGCGTGAGGGCTAGCACCGGTCTGCAATTTATGAGTGGTGAACATCGTGGTGGTTTTGGATTATGAACAGAAGTTGACATACACTGGCGGATATTTTGTACTTTATTATTTGATGTTCAGTTCCAATACTGTTTTTCCTGCGTACTCCAGGTCAACATTGAGAACAAAAGTGTCACTACTTGGTTAACAAAATACCTTAACTAAACATGTCAGTGGTGGGATTTGATGTTGGATTTCAAAGCTGTTATGTTGCAGTTGCCCGATCCGGGGGAATCGAGACCGTTGCGAATGAATACAGTGACCGATGTACACCGTAAGTAAAATTTTAACATGCGATCCGCCCAGATAACGTTACTTGAGTCCAAATACATGCCCGGTTTACATTTACTAATGATACAGCAGTAATGTTAACCATAGAATTGAGGCCTAACTACAGAACACTTACTGTAACACGTGATTGCTGCATTACCCAATTTAACTTAACTTTACCGTGTAATCTGACCCAAGACCTGTCTGAATGTAACGTTATTTTGTATCAGTTGGTCTGGCCATGAAACGGGGCGTAATGTACCTGTGGTGTAATGTTAACTGAACTGATGACTGGTAACTGATTAGCTAGCGGTTCAATCCCTTTAACATTGGCATTGCACTGAGTTGGGTTAGCATCATGCTAGAGTGAGCCATAAGTGTAGCCTTATCCTGCAAGTAGCGTGCTGCTGAACTGTACCAGACTTGTGAGTTGTGACGGTACTTGTTCAGTCGTTGTGACACTAGCAGTTTCAGGAATATTCTAGTAATTCGGTGTTGCTGTAGGCTATGTACCGATGCAGTAGATAAATCACTTGAGTAACAGGAAATGGCATTTGAATCCATAGACATAAGTGATAGCTATTTGATTCTTAGAAGATTTGCATTGATTGTTAAATATTACGTTGATTGTTAAAAGGAGATTGTTAAAAATACCCATTCCTATGGTAGTTAATGGCTGTGATCTAAAGACAGAAAAAAATCTTACTGACGTAATTTATATGTGATTCAGTAACTAACAACGTAAAAACATTCCCTGTCGCTGTCATTAAACACTGGATTACAGTCATTCCTGACATGACAGAAGTTTGGATCAGTATACGCAGCAGGGATGCTTTGAGCCGTCATATTCTTGTATGGCTATGTATACAAACGGAAGCTTTAAGCTGTAGTCGTTTGTTTTGGTGATACACAGGTCAGGGGAAAATGTGATATATATAGCAATAAAACATATTTTCATGTCACGATCAACATAAATTCACTTTTCAATTTTGTTTTAATACTGTTGTGCCTGATACTGTCAAGCGTTTCTAAAACGTTTCATGGACATTCACACAAACAGGGGGCACCCACTGTCTCAAAGTAATTTTCTTATTCCCCTAAGGGGCGAATTATGTTGTCTGGTGTGTTAGCTTCAACCAGTTAAACCACTGCTGCGGTGACAGTAGTTAACAGGTGTAAGTCACCTGTTAAAACACCACAGATTGATGGTAGTACAGTACCAATTTATATTACATTCATACGTTTCCAGCATCACAGTTGCTTTGTAACACAAGTTTTACTATCCTCTTTACAGACACTTCTCTATTTGGCCTACTGTCTAAAATGACTGTATATCGATGTTGATCTTTCGCTATTTTTAGGCGAGCTAAAGATTTTACTTTAGTTTGTAATGAGAGCATGTCATAATAATATTTACGGTGATATTTCTTGCACTGATGATGATTAGGCATCATTAGTCTAATCATTAGTCTAATTTAGATCAGGCTTTACATGTTCATGCTGTATGTGTGCATTGTTGTGTTGCATTGGGTCATCATGTATGTATTTGTAGATGATTTTTTATTTTTCATTCAATTCTTGTGCAGTTCTGTTGTTTCCTTTGGACCACATAATCGCTCAATAGGCACAGCAGCCAAGAATCAGGTAAGTCTCAACTTGTCATCATTGCAGTGTTAACATGGATGAGTCATTGTTGCTCCAGGTCATCTTATTAAAAGGGAAAGGCTAATGATTCTGCCAAATGGAGGAATAATGAGGAGTGTTGTTAAACTTTTAACACATTGTGTCCCCTTCAGGTGGTCACAAACTGCAAAAACACTGTCCAGGCATTCAAGAGATTCCATGGCCGAGCCTTCACTGACCCGTATATCCAGGCTGCCAAGCCAGGCTTGGCTTATGAACTCGCACAGATGCCCCATGGCACAACTGGTGTTAAGGTAATAACAGCCAAACTCTGATGAAAGTTCTGGAATGTCACCATGTGATGTATAGCCAACTAGTGAGATGTTTTATTTTTGGGAGGGGCATGTGTGGCTTTGCTGAGAGGTACAAATCCATAATTTAAAAGGTCTTTTTGCCAATTCACTTATTGCACATTTATATCATGGTGCAACGGGAAGTTTACTTGAAGTACGTTCCAGTTGAGGTTGATTAACAATAATAATCAGGAATAAAACTGTGGAAGATTTGTATGCCACATGTGTATAAAAAGCAGTCCTCAGGCTGAGGTGCTGTACATGTAGATAAAAGTACTGCATAAAAATGGATTTTATTTCAACTTGATGTCCAGTCAGGCAGTAAGTCTAACATAAGAATGGGGAAACTATTACATAATTTTGGTCTGGTAACTGTAAAGGTCCGCTGACACTTTTATTACGTATTAGACAAAGGTATGGCAAATAACAGGCTGCGAAAGCTCACGGTCATTGTGTATTTTTCTGTCTGCTTCAAACAAAACTCAAAAGGTGATGTATATGGAAGAGGAGAGAGTCTTCAGCATTGAGCAAGTGAGTGGCATGCTCCTGACCAAGCTGAAGGAAACGGCTGAGTCTGCGCTGAAGAAGCCTGTGGTGGACTGCGTCATTTCTGTACGTAACTAAACAAGCTGCTGTTGCCTCTGCTTGCACTGTCTAGTTGTAAGACTACACACCTTTTGATACCAAAACGTATATTACTGACAAGAAGTCACTTAGTGTACTTGAAATGTATTTGTGGTTGCCAGGTTCCCAGCTACTTCACAGATGCTGAGAGGAGATCACTGATGGATGCGTCACAGATAGCTGGGTTGAACTGCCTCCGGCTAATTAATGACACAACAGCAGGTAAACACACTCAGACTCGCCCACAGAACCACAACGACCCACCCAAACATTCAGCTGTACTTGTATCATCATCTCTCATTCCCAGACACGTAAATACGTCATCTGTACATACGGTGTTTGCTTAAGTCATTTTCTTTGTCACAAATTAAACAGTGGCCCTTGCTTATGGAATCTACAAGCAAGACCTGCCAAACCCGGAGGAGAAGGCCAGGAATGTAGTGTTTGTGGACCTGGGCCATTGCGGCTTCCAGGTCTCAGTGTGTGCCTTCAACAAGGGAAAGCTCAAGGTGAGGCTGCTTGGGTTAGTCACTCCTCTTGAAGTGGTATACTGGGAAGTGTCAAAAAATACCTTGTTCAGTTTAAAAAAAAAAAATAGATGAATGATTTATAAGGGGATAATGCCAGCAAAAGTAATAACAGTATCAGGGCACCTTTATAAATGTACATTTTTAAAAATTGGATCATTTACCGGCGATGCTGCCATTTCTGTAATATAGATGTTATATGCATGTTTAAACACCCAGTGGAGCTTTTTGCCCCAAAGACAAAATATTGGGTGTGTAGAAATGCAATTTCATCATCATTTGCTTTTATAGTATAGTGCATACTCTTTTGATCCTGTGAGGGGAAATTTGGTCTCAGTTTGTCTTGCATTTATCCCAGTCGTGAATTAGTGAAACACAGCACACAGTGAGGTGAAGCACACACTAACCTTGAGCAGTGGGCTGCCTGCTACAGCGGGAGCAGTGAGGGGTTAGGTGCCTTGCTCAAGGGCACTTCAGTTGTGGATATACTGGTCGGGGATCGAACCGACAACCCTTTGGTTTCTAGACCGAAGCCCTGACAGGCTTTCCCAGATAGGTTCTGATATCCAATATCCCCAAATAGGTTCTGGCCTCTGCGTTTGACCCTGGGCTCGGAGGGAAAGACTTTGACGACGTCCTGGTGAAGCACTTCGGTGAGGAGTTCGCCAAGAAGTACAAGCTGGATGTACAGTCAAACCCTCGCGGCAAGGTGCGCCTCACCCAGGAGAGCGAGAAGCTGAAGAAACTGATGAGTGCCAACTCCTCAGACCTGCCTCTTAACATTGAGTGCTTCATGAATGGTGTTGACGTCTCCTCCAAACTTAACAGGTTGGTTGCCAGGCAACCCTAACAGTAAACTGTCAGTCTAGAGGAAGCATGTTTATGTCCCCTCTCTCCCTGCATAGCGAATTATTCAGAGCCTGCTGCTGACAGAATTCTTTGCCTGCTTTGATGCTCTTCCCAGTTTACAGTGCCATCTTTTTTTTTTGTTCTCGGAATGTGTTTTGCCATGCTAAAACACTTTGACATATGCAAAATCCAGTGTCCTCTTTTGACCTTATGTTCAGTGAAGCTGACGTGTTGAGAAAGCTTGTTCCTATTAGTCTAGTTAGAGAGTGGATTGGGGGGGGGGGGTCATTTCCCTACATGTGTACTTAGTGAGTATGTCATGATATAAGTGGCTCAGAATGAGTTGTTTGTAGAGCAGCAGCTGTTTGTGTGTGTATGATGTAAGCATGCCCCACGTAAGTGTGTGTGTGTGTGTGTAATAATAGCGTCTGACGCTGTTGTTCCAGGGGCCAGTTTGAAGAGCTCAGCGCTGGGCTGTTGGCCAAGGTGGAGGGTCCCGTGCGCAGCGTCATGGAGCAGGCCAGTAAGTAGCAAACGGCAGGGAGCACCAGACATAGCGGCAGCATGCCATGGGCACCAGCACGTGCCCCAGCCAGCCGTGACTGCAATCTGACCGCCACACAGACACACGCGCAAACACACACACACACGCATGCAGTCACATACTTCAGTCACATACTGCAGTCCCATTTACAACCAATTACAATAACATACATCTCCAATCACACATACACGCACACACACATGCACGAAGCACGCATGCACGCATGCAGTCACATACTGCAGTCACATGCTCAACCAAGTACATCAACATACATCTCCAATCACACACACACACACACACACACACACACACACACACACACACATACACATACACACATACAATCAGTCAACCCCAGCCCTCAGACTGATGCACTCCCATCAATTTTTTTTTCCCAGAGCTGAAGAAGGAGGATATCTACGCAGTGGAGCTTGTGGGCGGTGCCACCAGGATACCTGCAGTCAAGGAGCGAATCAGCAAATTCTTTGGCAAGGAGCTGAGCACGACACTCAATGCTGACGAGGCTGTGGCCAGAGGCTGTGCACTGCAGGTCTGCACTGCTAATACATGCGTACTCACTCACACTCTCTCCCTTATTCACTCTGCTCCCCTCTCTCCTCTCTCTCTTGCTCGCTCTCCTTCTTTCTCTCTCTCTCTCTTTCGCCCCCCTCTCTCTCTCTCCTCTCTCTCTCACTCGCTCCCTCTCCCTCTCTCTCTCTCTCTCCCCCCCACTCTCCCTCTCTCTCTCTCTCTCTCTCGCTCTCCCTCTGCAATACTCTATTTATTGCTTGCACTTATGCACAATGCGCACACACACACACACACACACACACACACACGCACACACACAAACACACACACACTTGAAATCAAACAAGTGTACTTTCCAGTGAATATATTTGGTTGTTTATGTCTGTAGCTCTAATTGTCAATATTCCCATTTAAATGGCAATCCACTTTTAATTCTATCTCTTAGTGTGCAATCCTTTCCCCGGCCTTCAAAGTACGGGAGTTCTCCATAACTGATGTGGTCCCTTACCCCATCTCTCTGAAATGGAAGTCAAATGGAGCTGAGGAGGGTCTTGGGTGAGGAGCTCAGACAGCTAATGCACTGGAACTCAAGTGATGATAGATGTAGATGTTTCCTAAGCTGTATAACTGAGACAGTATATCAAGTTAGAGAATGTTTCTATAATGACACTATGCAATAGCTATGTGTCCTATATCAGCCTGTTTGTTTTTGCATTGTGATAGACAAAGCATTTTCAGGTTGCTTATTCATGTGGATGAGGATTTTAGTTTAATTTTCACTGCCTGGACATTGTGTTTTAATGTTGTAAGAGCTCACCCTTCAATAACCTCTCTGCAGCTCCAGTGACTGTGAGGTGTTTCCCAAGAACCACGCCGCGCCCTTCTCCAAGGTGCTGACATTTTACCGCAGAGAGCCATTCTCCCTGGAGGCGTACTACAATAACCCCAAAGAGCTGCCCTACCCAGACCCTACAATAGGTATTCAGAACACTGTATATTTATATTAAATCTTTATACCATTTGTAAAATATATTGGAAAATATAGAAATATGGTTTCAGGGGTAGAAAATATGAAAAATAATGTGATGTGTATCTATGTGTGTGTGTGTGTATATAAACACTGATTTATATAAAATGAAAATCCCCGAATGCCCTCTGTGTCCTCACATCGTGGTAGTGGAAGTGCAGTGTAGCAAAAGAGTGTGAGAAGTAGCAAGGGCTCTAGTAAGTAGTCCTTGTAAGTAGGATGTATCATCGTATCACGTTACTTCTGTTTCTGCCTTATGGCTTCCTCTGGTAACCCTCTGCTGGACGTCTTGAAATGAATTCTGCAGAAATGTAGACTTACACAAAGCGTTCCTCAGATGTCATTGTGGCAGACGTAAGCTCTCATTGGTTTAGCTAGAACACAACTCCACACCACAATGTTCACAAGCCCCTGTGTGGATGTTGGGCCCATGTCTCATGGCATATGAGAGGCATTAAAGCTTGACCTCCATCCCCTGAAAAGCACCCCTTGTATTTGGTGTGTCCAACCTGGCCTTCTGTGTTCCCGCAGGTCAGTTCCTGGTCCAGAAGGTGGTGCCGCAGACGTCTGGCGAGAGTGCCAAGGTGAAAGTGAAGGTCCGGGTGAACGTGCACGGCGTGTTCAGCGTGTCCAGTGCCTCACTGGTGGAGGTGGTCAAGTCCACAGATGCAGAAGAGCCAATGGAGACTGAGTCTGCAGCAAAGGAAGACGATGTGAGTTTCTCTGTCTGTCTCGTGCATTACCCTGTCCCATACCGTTGCTTTCCGTCTGCCACCAGGCATCTGGGGATTGGCTTTTGCTGTTATGAAGAGAAAACCTGCCCTCTCTGATGGAGACCTTCTGTTTGACTGCTTTCTATTTTACACTGGCTGGTTTTGTCTCCCTTCTTTCTCTCCTTTTCTGTGTTTTCATGATCGATGGCTCTGTCTTAGTGAGGTCCTTAGTTGCCAGTCTGTTAAAACATTTCCCTGCTCATTAGATGTCTGTATTCTGCTCTTCTAGACGAAGATGCAGGTCGATCAAGGAGAACAGAAGTCCCAGGGAGAGGGCCAGAACACGGATAAGAAATCAGACTCTGAAGATATGGAGGTATACAGTGAAGCGTTCACCCAACGGCAAACTTTCTGCAGATATCCTGACTATCTATGTTTTGTGCACAAACCTGCTGAGACATTCATAAATCCTTTTTCTTTGGTCGTTTCTCTTATGTTAGACATCCGAGGATGGGAAACAGGACAAGAAGACAGACCAGCCACCATCGAGTAAGAAGGCCAAAGTGAAAACGAAGACTGTGGACCTGCCCATACAGAACAGCCTACACTGGCAGCTGTCCAGTGACATGCTGAATGCATTTGTGGAAAATGAGGTAACATTTAAGTTTAGTTTTATACTGCTGTCTGTGACCGGCATAGCTGGAGATGATGTTTTCCAGTGTCTGTCTGTCCATACATCTGTCTAAACATCCATTTATCCCGTAAGCTGATGTGAATGTAATATCCATTATTCCATTATCAGAGGGAATGTTTTTAAATTGTTCAAAGTCAAAATCAGTCAAATTCAAGGTTAAATGACTTATCTTTTTGCAAGTAAGTGGTTTGGGAATGTGTACTCTGTACACAGTGTATATGTACATATATACTGGAATTTCCTGATTATTAACTGAGGTTAATACATTGAATTTGCAAAATTTCTGTGAGGTTAATACATGGGTGAGGACTATATACAGGATTGCATTACTTCTCATCCTACTTGATCTAATCTGATTGTGATTCAGTAGGTAATGTTTAGTAAACTGAGGTTAATAAATGGATGAGGTTAATACAAGGGTTACAAGCGGTAGTTTGCATAAATCACTGACCTGAGGTTTATACATGGTGCAGCTTATATTCGGGAAATTATTGTAATGTTATTGTAAAACTTTTACAATTTATCTAATCTATTGGCCTTTAAGAAAGATATTTCTCTCCCCCATTTGAAGATCTTAGTCTTCCCTTTGATCTTTCCGGTTAAATACAAGAGTGGTTTGGCAAGGTGAGATTTGTTTGGTCAGTGTCAGTGAAGTCTGATGTTTGTGCTCTTGTAGGGCAAAATGATCATGCAGGACAAACTGGAGAAGGAACGAAATGACGCCAAGAACTTTGTGGAGGAGTATGTGTACGAGATGAGGGACAAACTGCATGGAGTGCTGGAGAAGTTTGTCACTGAGGAGGTAAGTCCTTGAATTTTACTTTCATTTGCAAGCTGCCAATGACTATGGTACATAAACTGTACATGCAGTCTTTGCACAATACAGTCTGCCTGACAATTGCACGTGTGTGTGTGTGTGTGTGTGTGTGTGTGTGTGTGTGTGTGTGTGTGTGTTAAGAGGTGGGGGGTGCTCAACAAAGCAGGATTAAGGGGTTAATCCAGATAACTGACTACAGACTAATACCTCACACTGTACTTAACCTCATGCTCCAGATTTGTAAGAGGGGTGAAAGGAATGTAGTTGTGTTCCTTATGGTCATTCATAATTTTTTTGCTTGTTTGGTTTTAATCTTCCGTTTGCTGTGTCTGTATAGAATGTGTCTGTAAATGTAGTGTTCTTCATTTAAATCATCCCAATTTCCATCCATTCACGACCCCCCCATGTCTGAAATGCAGGAACGTGATTCTTTTACCTTGAAACTTGAAGACACAGAAAACTGGTTGTATGAGGATGGAGAGGATCAGCTGAAACAAGTGTACATTGACAAACTGGCTGAATTAAAGGTACAACCAGAGATTTTGTTCACATCTTAAGTTAAGGATCCTAAATGGTTTAAATCAGTTGAAGTGATTTATTTGAAATGTTGTCCCCACCTTTAGACAATTGGACAGCCCATCATGGAACGATATCAAGAGGCAGAAGAACGACCAAAAGTATTCGAAAAAATGGGGAAACTATTACAGCAGTATATGAAAATTGTAGAGGCATACAAAACCAAGGTAACCACACGAGCAGCACCCATACATGCTCCATGTATACAGACATTGATTTGTCAGCTCTTGTGGCCATGAACACATAAATATGTTGGTAAATATTGGACTACAGGATGAGAAGTATGACCACTTGGATGAAGCGGACATCACGAAAGTGGACAAGACGGTGAATGAGGCCATGATCTGGATGAACAGCAAGATGAACCAGCAGAGCAAACAGAGTCTTACCCAGAAGCCTGTCATCACTGTGAAGGAGATCCAGACCAAAATGAAGGTACGTTTTGCCACTGCAGTGGCACTGCTGGGGAGTGCATCATTTTTGCCCATCATTTGTGCTCTCATTTTGGAAAGAAATTAAAGGAGAAATCTGATGTGAATTAATCAATAGCTCTGTTGGTTGAGGTCATCAAGTGCTGTAGGAAAAAGAACCAGACAATTTGATACAATGTAGACTGAATAGCAAACTGGCAGCTAATATTAACTGAATGGGGCATAGCGAATGCGTAGCGAATGCATAGCGATGAAAGTGAAAGTAAGTTTCTGCGTCCCTTTTGGTTAGTATTAGCTGCTGATTCGTTATTCGGTCTATGTTGTATGAAATTGTCTTGTTCTTTTTCCTACCGGCAGTAGTCAGTGACCTCAAACAACAGACCTATAGATTGATTCACACCAGATTTCTCCCATAAATAAAAAGCTAAACCTGAAAATGTATTTTATTTTTATTATTATTATTATTATGACAAAATAACAGTGTTTCATTTCAGTGGGTGGTGGTAGCGGTTAGGGAACCTGGCTAGAGTGCTAGTAGACTGGAAAGTTATGGGTTTGAATCCCAGCTGCCATCGTTGTGCCCTAGAGTAAGGCACTTAACCCTAGATTGCGATAGGGGAGACTGGCTCTGAGGCAATTCACAGATGTATACTATGGATAAAAACCGCCCACTAAATAGATAGATTATTATTTTTTTCAAAAATACGTATCCATGGCCTGCTCGTTAGGGCTTCGGGCTTGTAACTGAAGGGTTGCTGATTTGATCCCCAACCAGTGGACTATGGCTGAAGTGCCTTTGAGCAAGGCACCTAACCTAATTCACGCTTGGGTTAAATGCAGAGACCAAATTTCCCTCACAGGATCAAAAGACTATAGATTATTATTATTATTATTATTATTATTAAAATATTAAATGCATAAATGTCAGTCATGAAGTCATTTGGCTTTTCATTTTCTTATAATTTTGTTAAAGTTGCTAATTGAGACATAGCACTTCTCAACAGCCAAGTTATTCACATTATTTATTTGCGAGCAAATTAGTTTTCTGCCAGCCAGTTGTTCTGTTAGCTCGTGAACTTCTCACATACTTGCCTATAAAGTAATGCTTTCTGACGAAGCGCTGATTTAAAAACTTTATTGAAATATAGTAGACAGTACAATCGGAAAATCCTTCCATCTGAGATTGAGATTATTTACAAAGGTTGCACTGTGAACTAGCAAGTTGCTTGTCTGTGTTGTTTTGACAGACAGTTAGAAAATTGGGGAGGTATTCATCAGCTCTTGGAGAGCATGTTGGAGAGGGTCTGCCTATTGACGGAGTAGGACAAGTATAAATTGACCTTTAGTGTTACTGGATGGCTTTATGTCATGTGAAAGAGCCATATGTCTATCGCAGAATGTGTCCCTCATTTAATATGTATATACTGAATATCTGGTATTGTTCTTTCATTGTTGTCTTTGCTCTTCCATCCATTTAGGAGGTGTTGGACATTTGCTCTCCCATTGTCACAAAGCCCAAGCCCAAAGTGGAACTTCCAAAAGAGGACCAGGCTGAGCAGAACGGCCCTGTGAACGAACAGACCACCGGTGAGGCCCAGACAGGAAGTCCACAGAAAGGCGGCACAAGTCAACCAGGCCCTGAGCCCACGGAGAGCAAACCAGAAATGGACCTCGATTAAATCTAACCTGGTGCTGTGTGTGAGCACTGATTTGCTAAGGTCTCTGCTTCAGCACCTGATGGACACTTAAGCTCTTCCTGCGCCCCACAGTCGTGGGCCTTTCCGGGCTAATTCACATTGTAGGCCTATCTACTGTACTGTTGTTCTTCTTCCCTTTTTTTGTTGTCCATTAAAATTATTTGACATATATTTTCAATCAAATTTAAAACCGAACCACAAAGACAACTTTTTGTTTCCTGAAAGCTTAGTGGATGTGTGTACATTATCGTTTTGGCATAGTGGGTTGTAGAATACATATTCATGTCAGTTTAAGTTATTATGATCCCCTTAGAAAATAATCCAAAAAGGACAAGGTGATGTGCTAGACTTTCCTGAGAACTTGAAATATTCTTGTTTGCTTCACCAGATGAGACAGTAGTGCTGATTGTTTTGTTTTCACATTTCCTCTACAATATTCCTGCACATTTCTAATTGCTGCATTGTCATCCAAGTAAAATAAGAATTAGAAATACATATAGCAAAAAAAAAAAAGAAAGAGGGAGAGAGAGAAGATATTTCTTGCGTGCCACAGCAGCAGACAGAATTGTGGCTCAGCATAGTTCCAAAATACCTGGCAACCCATGTAGCAACCCACATCATAAGCCCATTAAATAATAATGAAGATACATATTGCCCGCTGCATCTATCTATTAAAGTATACAGTACATGTGGGGAGTTGTGTTTTCTGAACTCAAAGCTGTCTCCACTTAGCATATGTAAACACTGGATGCTAGGTAAGGTTTTAAATGAGAGATTTCAATGGATATGATGTGGTGAGGTTATGTGCAAGCCAAGCTTGTTGTCTGACTAAATTATAGTGTTGTAACATATGAATTTTAGTGTCACATTTATAAACAAAGCACTCTAATGTTGAAGCAGACCTTGGTCACTGGTATGCTTTATTTCAGTGATAAATAAAGGAACACAACTTCCAGGGCTGGAAATGGCATTTTTCTACTCTGCATCACTGCTAAACAAATAAATGACACATTTTGGTGTATGATCTCGCTACCTAACTTTTGCTTTGTGATGAGCGGGGACGAGGATAGATGCTGATTGTTTCCTCCCTAACTTAATTCGGGATAGGTTGCGATTAGAGGCGCGATTTGAGCAATACACTATTAAACTGATTAGTACACACTGTCAGAACTCGTATAGGGGTCTCACAGCAGATTAGACATTCATGCAAGGAGTCCGGTTTTCAGTGCACAGTATGTGATGATTAAAGCCCCTTCAGCAAATGTGTCCTGACAGTGTAGTAATGACAGCACAAGTCTGATCTAATTTTGCATTTTACAATGCCACTCCAATAGGCGGCAACGTGCTGCTGTCATCAGGTTGGGGCGAATGAACAGCTGCCCTAGCCTGTGCTGCTGCTGCCCCGGCTTCGCTGTATGAGGGCCAAATACATGGTAATTAAACTTTTATAAACATATTGCCTAGTTATACGCGACCGCGTGATAACAGAAGTGAAAGAATTTCTACATTGCCTACCTTTTCAATAGTGTATTACTCTGTTATCCACGGGCATGGAGAGTTTTGGAGCTAACGCTAGCTAACATTGGACCGCAGTGTCTCGCCTTTAGCTAAGTTGGGATAGCTTTCAAAGTAAGTTACCATGGCTTGTTATGATTGAGCACGCTGTATATTTTCTGTGGATATCGAAACAACAGTGAGTAAATTCAGACTTGAAATTATGTATCTTTTTTTGGTACTGGATTCCGTTCAGTTCCATTCAATCTGAATTGGGACATCTAGCCTTTCGCAGTTAGCCAGCTATAGCTAAAGTTAGCTATGCTAAAACATGCTTCAGAAGTTTTTTAATGTAAAGCAATTTTACTGTTGTTACCACGAATAATCTACCTGAGTCACACTAGCATAAACATTGTATGTTCTAGCAGGATTTCATTGTGCAATAAATTGCATAGATAGGTTGCATGTTAGCTACCTGTAAGCCAACACGGTATGTTTTGTGTTAATTTAGGAATTATTCTGTTGACTTGCAGTTTAAATGGCGGATGCTAGGGAAGAAAGGGAGAATGAAATGCTTGCTTTAGCAAGTATTTATGAGGAAGATGTCTTCCGCAAGGTGGATGATGATCGGGGTGAAGTATACCTGTGTCTGGATCTGCCTCCCGATTTCAAACTGGTTTTTCAGGGTAACTAATGACCTGCTGCTTCTCTGAGGTTTCAGTCATACACCTGTCCACATTTCTACTCATAAGTAATGAATATGATTTATGTGTAGCCTACAACTGCATATGTCTATGAAGGCGCTGAATCACATTAATACATTTCGCAGGAGTGGAACAGACAGAACATGATGTCTCTTTCTTACCTCCCATTGAACTGAAATTTGAGCTACCAGAGGACTATCCATCTTGTTCTCCACCTGTCTTCACACTGAGGTGCACATGGATGCAAAGGATCCAGGTGAGGTCACGGTATTGGAGCAGCAGTGGAGTGGAGTGCACTGAACTGACTTTGAATCTTCAGGAATGGACACAAGTTCTTCCTGTTGTTAAGCAAAAAAGCAATCCCCGTAGTGGAGAATAAGTTGGACATTTTCTTTTTTTCTAATTCTCTTAGTGTTCAATCAGTGTGATTGGTGGAGAGATGCGGGGTATTTGACTTGGTTATTACTCTTTTACTCTACTTATTACTTGGCTACTTTATTAGTTTGATCTGTGCTTACACATGCTGGGCTATAATTTCGCTACACTACACTTTCGCTACAATACAGCCTTGACCTTTTTTATGGCGCTTAAATTGATACAACAAAGCATTATCACGTACCAGATGCCCACTGAAACAATCTCTCTGTCCACCTCATACAACCTGAAAAGCTATTTTCTAGAAACAAGAATAAGGGCTTATTCGGGATATTGAATTTGGGAAAAGGTTTGCACAAACACAAAGCCGGGATACTGCACGTAACTGCACGTAAACATAGTCATTATGACTGCATTATCATCATGATTATGAGCTGCATCCATTCCTTTAACAAATGTCCAATGCTCTTTTTATTTATCGTCCTGGATTGTATTGAGCACCACATCCCAACATTGTGTTCATTATTACTATCATGTCTTGAGTTGAGGTCCTGCCTGTGTTTTTATATCCATATGCTCTCCCCCTTGAAGTTACGGAAAAAAACTATTTATTTGTGAGTTGTAATATTTATGCCTATGATGTTTATGTTTTTCTGTTTACTCTCTGTTGCATAATGTTGTAGCTGTCGGCCCTCTGCAAGCGCCTGGACGAGCTGTGGGAGGAGAACGAGGGCTGTGTTGTGCTTTTCACATGGATCCAGTTCCTGAAGGAGGAGACGCTGGGCTTCTTGGAGATTCAGTCCCCTCTTCTGGTGATGACACATAGTGAGAGCAAAGAAGAGGAAGGTGTCACGCAAGAAGACACCCCAGACACCCACCTTGATTCCCGAGCCATTGTGGACGTGGACAAGCATGACCTCGCTGCGCAGCTCCTTGACTTTAACGAGGAGCAATGGCAGAAGGTCTTCAATTTGAAGATCTTGAACTGTGGCATTTGTTTCTCAGAGAAGTTGGGTGCCGATTGCCTGTACTTCAAGATTTGCAATCATATCTACTGCAATGAATGCATAGCTGAGTACTTTACCATTCAGATTCGAGATGGAAATGTCCAGTGCCTTTCCTGCCCTCAACCCAAATGCACCTCTGTCGCCACCCCTGAACAGGTATCAGGAAGTTTTGTGAGATCTGGAGGTACACATGTAAATGTGGTAGTTTTGTATTTTCAAGATTATTTCTTAGTAGTCGTATCAAGGCCATGGCTTTGACACATCAGGATTGGGATAAAGCAAAGAAATAAACAGGAGTGTGTGGCTATTAAAAATAATCATGAAGTCTTTCATTTTGCCTAGCCAGCATCTCACTGTGAGTGTGCATCCTTCTCTCTCTTAAGTTTTGTGTTTTGAAACGTTAAGCTTTACATTTATCCCCTTACCTTAGAAGCGTGTGTATAACTAGCCTGGGGCACCAAACACTTTCGCATCGTTTCACTTTGTGCAAAGCTTCTGGCGGAAACAACTGGTGTATGTTTATATCCTTGTGGGAAGACACTTTCTGTGAACTATAAAAATATTGGACATGCCAGAGCCCCCTGTTCACTGATGAACTTAAAAATTGTCAGAGGCAACCTAAGTAAATGGAGAGGTCCCTGACTGTGCTGTTGTGAAATGTGATTGAGCGGAAGCACTAGGGGGCACTAGCCTGGCCAGTGCATACCCGCACATAATAAATGATTTGGTAGTTGTGGAGGTCGGCGAAAAAGTAAGCGACTAGAGTTTGTGTCAGTACACCTGACCTATAACCTTTAGTTTTGTTTTCTGATTGCGTTAAGAGATAGCTTTGTAGCATTGTAGAGCTTTAACAAAAGGCCAATAGGTCTCCTAGTGTGATAACCTGTCCTGTGTTCCCATGTGAACTTTGTCCCCTGCTTAAAAGGGCAGAGATGTGTTGAGTATTTGTGTAAAAATGTGTGTATTGTGTAGTGTGTGTGGGTGTAATCTGTGTCGTGCTAGCTCACTCAAGGCAAGAGAGTAAACACACTGTGGTGATAGATTGAGGAGTTTTCTGGGTTTATGGTTTTAGGGTGTGCAAAAAACTGAGCTGGCTCCAGATCAGTTAGGGTTGCCACTTCCTCCTCTCACCTGTGTGCTCCCCCGCAGGTGAAGAAGCTGGTAGGAGAGGCCGAGTTTGCCCGTTACGACCGCCTCCTCCTGCAGTCCAGCCTGGACGGCATGCCAGATGTCGTGTACTGTCCTCGTGCGGTGTGCCGAACAGCCGTGATGCTGGAGCCGGAGACCAAGCTGGCTATCTGCCCGGCCTGCAAGTTTGCCTTCTGTCATGTGTGTAATATGGGCTACCACGGTGTGTCCGCCTGCAAAGCCAAGATCGGTGAGGACCGTCCAGAGTTCTACTCAGCAACAGCTTGTTCATGGAGTTCCCTGTTTTTCCTGTGCCAGTCCTCAAGGCAGGACTACACAGAAGCTTCTAGATAGGAGATTCAATACAATAGAAGCAGAGGTTAAAAACTGAGCTAGAGGCGCAAATGTTAGTTTAGTTTCGTGTCCATTCAATTTCACAAGAGGGAGGAGGGGAAATCCCCCTTTAAGCAGACCAGAGTCGAGCTCTCATACGCTGATACGAAAAATTATTGAAAAGTTTATATTGTGATGTAATGTGACACTCGAACTTATTCTCGAACAGAATTATTCACGTTTGCTCCCACTGTAACATATTATGTAGCTCTGTCTTGATCGGTATTCAATGATCTTTGGTAGAACCATAACAGCAAGTCTACATCAACATTAGAGACATATGCAGCACTCTCTAGTATGTTCTAAAGCAGAACAAAATCTGTCTAGGTCAAAAACAGGTTTGTCTAGTGTTACCCTTATACAAAACAAGACTGACACCATGCTCGAGCTCAAGACAACAAAACGTTTTATACGTCACCCTTAGGGATGAATGGAAACCGTAGCAAAACGTTGCGACTGTTGAACTTGGCCATGATGTCTGTCAGATTGTCTGTGTGATATTTGTTTGTTTGTCTCCAGAGGACATTGTGGCCTTGCGTAATGAATACCTCAGTGCCAGCCCCGATGGGAAGGCATTTATGGAGCAACGCTATGGGAAACATGTCATCCAGAGGATTTTGGAGGAGTCCTACAGCAGCGAATGGCTGAAGGACAACTGCAAAAACTGTCCTTCTTGTGGCAGAAACATACAGGTGACCATTTTGAAGAGTGAGCCACAACACATGCATACATACATACATGCATACATACATACATACAAACAAATATAAACATACACCCACAGTTGGAAACGGGTTAAGACGCATATCGCAAAATCTTCCTCTACATTGAATGTGACAGTATCTGTCACTGTATCTGACTTACGTAGTTTGTGTAGTTTTGTGGGGGGGGTTTTCAGTCAAATTATATCTGTTCGGCAGTGATTCAGCTTTAATTTTTGTACAATAACGGATTGATTTCTGTGGGTGTTGTGCAGAAAGTTGACGGCTGCAACAAGATGACTTGCAGCAGCTGCAAGCAATATTTCTGTTGGCTCTGCCTGACCACGCTCTCCAGAGCTGACCCCTATGGCCACTACAGCCGCCAATCCTCACCCTGTTTCAACCAGTGAGTTACAGAGAGCCATGCACCTTTCATATGCACACATTCACACCCTGTATCAAAGACACCATACAAACAGCTTCTTCTTTTTCTCCTCCTCCTTCTTCTTTTTCTTCTCCTTTACCTTTTTCTTCTTCTTCTGCTTCTTCTACTTCTTCTCCTACTATCCTAGTAGACCTTTGGTGGAGATCAGTAAATAATAATAATAATAATAATAATAAATAATGTTGAATCTCACCTTCCTCTTTCAGGCTTTTCCAAGGAATGGATATGGAGGATGAAGATGACGATGAAGATATAGGGTTCTTGGAGTTCTAGGATGCCTGTCATTTACTGTTTGTGATACACTAACTGCACTTTATCAAGAGTGTGCCGGCCAGGCCTGGGTTTTACACAGCAAGCTAAGCGAATAGCACTCATGGAGTTGCACAAAACAAAAGACTTTGCGTATAAGCCAGACTCATTTTAGTTTATTTTGTGAGACTCTACCCCTACTCTACCCCCTAATCCAGGTAAGGTGTGCTCCCAGACTTACAATGCTGCTCCTCACTTTGACAGTTTATGACACCAAATAAGCAAACAAAAGTAGATGGTAAAAACAATCAGTGTTGAAGCTGAGGGATGGTCCGGGGCATGTACCTAGTTATAAATAGAAGATGAGGTGAAGTGTACTTTGTGGCAGACTCAGTCTCAGGCTCAGTTTTATGTTCAGATTGCATCAGTCATGTTCAAAAGCCAAGTATAATAAGGTTCAAATATATCCATTTTTTCCTAACTGTTAGTTAAAAGAGAAACATGACATGATGAAGTGCAAAGGAAATTATGATTTCTCCATGTATTTAATGAAACTTTCAAATTATCATTTGAATGAATTACATGCAATCATATGTTTCTGTGTTTTCATTTTTTTGCACTTCAAACATGAAATAAATCCAAAGGACATGTCATAAATTCCTGCATCATTTGTGTTTCATGCAGCTAGATAGAGGTTGTAACATTGTAAGGGCATGAAAATCACAGCTACTCCGTTATAAACTTCCTTACATAAATGCAGATTGTCTGTTTTCACAAGGTATGTTAATGCATGTTTTACACACTTTATGAATCATGTAGTTCCCTTTCATCATACAGACTTTTTCAGTGTCGTAGTGCAATGTAGGCTTGGCCTCCGTTTTAATGAAATCCTACCGGTGTCACCACAGAGGGTCGGCCTGTGCTGTGCTGGGACTGGGGCAGAGTTTTGGGAGGGTACGCAAATGAACAATAACCCCCCCCCCTGAGAGGAACAAAGACAGTTTGCATTGTAGCGTGAGAGTCAAAAGCACTCCCAACCCATTTTAATCCTTTTGGCTAGAGTTGCTGACACTGAACAACCCTTTAGAACAGCCTGGCCTCATTGGTTAGGGATGCCAGCCACACTGACTGTGTCTTCCCCCCCCCACACACAGACAATACCACGCCAGCAAATGTAACCGGTTTCCCTGGAGATACTGCAGATAACAGTCAACCAAGACAGTGCAGGTGTGTGCTACCTCAGTTTTGACCTTCCTGTGTTAGTGCCTTTAAAGACCAAAGGTAATGTCAACTATGACTATAATTTATACTATGACTGTGTGGTAGGTTTCTTTGTGTGACACAATGATAGGTAGGTTTATACTTTATTATCCTGTAGGAAATTAAGGAATTGACATTAAACTAGTCCAGGGCATAATCTGTTTGGTGATGAGTGTTGTTAGATTAGATCCATTAGATTCAACTTTATTGTCATTACACATGTATGAATACAGAGTGAGAAAATACAATTTAGCATTAAAAGTGCAAAGAGCAGAAAGTGCAATATATACAGTATGTACAGTTAAGAGCAGCTATGTACAGATAAGGGCAGTGTAAAAGTGGGAATAGATATGTGCAGATGATGTACAAATAAATTATTGTGGGACTAGTAATGTGTAGATTATGTAATATGTTGGGAGCAGTTATTTACAGATAGGGCAGTGTGAAAGAGGTATAAATCAGTACTAATTTACAAAGGAGCAATGTGCAGATGAAGTATGTTAATATACAAATGTTCTATACTACTATACATAGCCAAATCTACAGATGTACAGATATACAGATGTAATATGGACAAATATACAGGTGTGTAGATATGCTAATTTAATGTTTGTATATACAGATGTACAGATGTGTAGAAGATAGGCAAAGTGCAATAGATGTGTATACAGATGAATGAGATGAGCATTGTAATAACACTGAGATATGAAGTGACACATATTTATTGCTTTGGAATTATTGCTTTCTTTGCGAAGAGTTGTTCCTCACATGATGATGTGTATCTTAATGTGGAAGCCGGGAAGATCTGTCACCTGTTAGCCATGCTAATTAGCATGCTAGTTGCATGCTAATTCAGGTGTTTTGATGCTCTTTGGCAGTGCAGTTTCATATACTCAAATATTGGGCTGACACTGTTTACTGATATATTGAGGGATTTTTAACAACAAATAAACAGGAACTAACTGTCTTTCCCTTACTCTCACTCCAAGGAGTTATTCTCATCACACTGGAGCCTAAGCCTCAGTGTAACATCATGATTGAGAGCGACAGGGAGCTGTCTGCCATGGTGCAGGAGCTCTGGGATAATGACATCAATCGTTTGAGACCAGGAACAGACTACCGCATCTCACTGCAGGTTGGGCCACCTGTTTTTTGGGGGGAAATGATTTGGATGTTCTAGTTCTGAGTGTATTCTTTGGTAAAGCAGTTTCTCCAGGCTGTTTATTCCTGTGGCGATGAATGTGGCAGTGTCTGTCTGTTTGTTCTCCGAACAAAAGTCAGAGGTCAACATTGATTCAGCCCCAGTCTTTTGCTTACCATAGCCACTGGAACCATCACAACTTTTCATTCTTTGTTGCCGTATCTCAGAGACACACAAGCACACAATCCAACAAATAACAACCTATGTGCTGTGTAGGAACATGCTTTTTAATGACTCTTTGTATTCAAATGATTTGTAAATCTTGTAAAAACTTGCTCAGAACTGTTGGTGAAGAGGGGATGAGTACCATGTATTGGTAAGATATTCTGAAATGTTAAAGTAGGCCGCGGGCATTACTGCTTACTAACCAGAGCCTCAACTTTTCTGTCCCTCTGTAGGGAAAAGCGGGAGATGTTATGTCTGTGTGTGACGACCAAGATGGGATTGGTTCTCCTTTGTTCAGATTTGTTGATGAAAACATTTTCAAAAAGGAGACCTTCATGGGTAGGAGTTCAGCGTGTGAAACAACTGTTTAATTTGATCCCTCCAGTCAAAATTCTGTTCTGAGGGATTCACAAACCAACCTCCAGTGCAGGTATATCATTGGGAAAACAATGGCTGCACATACAGCATTGCCTGAGTGTAATTTTTAAGGCAGTTAATGCTGAAATTTGCCTAAATGTAATTATGAGGGCTATTCATGTTGAGCACAGTAGAGCTGAAAGAATCTAGTGTTTTCTCTCTCACTGCTATGTATTCTTTGTTGAGGAGGCAAAATAGCTCTCCTTGTCAGTCACATTTGACATGTCTAAACTTTGTTAGTAGTATCATATATTATGTAGTTTAGCATCTTCTCTTCCCTTTGAGTTTATTATCATGTTCAATATCAGTTGACGTAAAAGACTATGCCAAAACTGATACATTGCAGTATATGTCTCCTTACAGTGTTATGTGTATATGTCTCGTTGCTGTGTTATGTGTAAATGAGACCTACAGTGAATTCTAGTCAATGATGCAGCAGATTATGTATGTCTGTCTGTACTGAATGCTGAGTTTGTGCCGTGACAGCTTTCATCTCCTTGTTGGATAACTATGAGAGTGACACTGGAGAACCAGAGATCGTAACCCCAGAGGAGGAAGCTGAAAATCATAAGTTCCTGGATTCCATTATTCAGACGCCCACTATGAAGGTAGTAGCAAAGCTTTGGTCATGATTTAATTTTGGATTCTGAAATGTTGAAGGAGTATGTTTTTGTATGGTCTGGTTTACATTACTCAAATTCTTTCCTGATATTGACCTTTGTGCTGTCATGCTGTGGAATTAGTGTTTGAAAAGAGTAGTCTAATTGCAAATGAATCACCCATAAAATCAGATATTTATCAGACCTCTCAATGCCAACAGCGTTTGTGTATGGATCACCAAATTACAGAGAATGTAGAATCATATAATGTTCCATTCTATTCCATCCACTGTTACATTCTCATCGAACTTGCTCTGTAGTTCATTGACACAATAGAACTGTGTCTTGAAGACAAAATGAAGGATAACTTAGGGGTTTATGACACCCCATGCAGAAAAATGAAAAAACATCATCAAAGAAAATGGCTGACATACCAAATTGTGCATTTCCTGCTTAGACAAACCACATTCTCCTATTTTGTTAAAGAATAACATAGCGAGCATGCTATTGGTACTGAGAGACCTGTCATCCTATAGTCAATAAAATGTTATATGTCATTCATTAATGTATAGGTAGTGTAGTTGAATTGTACTGCACAGTTAGATTGTAGATAGCAGATTCTATTCTATTAGAAGATATGTCCACTTGCATTACTAATAAATTCACCATTGAAGGGTCAACTTTCAAACGTATTCAAACAGTGGGACGATAGTTCTGTCTACAGATAAATAAGGATTCTGGCAGTGGGGGAAAATTTGAAAACAAAAGGTTTTGTTCACAGTTGTGTGCACCATGGGCCATTATATGGCTTCACATAAAGATTGATCAGGTTCTTTTACTAGAGAAGCTAAAAGTCAGTGTGTAGGTATACTTCCATGTTGACAGTAGAGGGCATCAGCTACTGGGCTAGGCCTATATGGACCACCCTCAGACAACCAAATTGCCAGGCCACACTTATCAGTGCTTTCCTGGTGATGCAGAACAGATGAAAATACATAGTGACAGTGACAATCTAAAACACACACAGAAAATCCCATCTCTTACCGCAAAGACGCATACGGACAGGTCATACATAGGTCTAATTCCCCAATTCAAAGAAATGTTGAAAAATATGAACTTTAAGAAACACATGAATAGAATCCACATAAAATACATGAATACACATATTACATAGATTCACAACTCTCTCAGTTTATAGTCCAGACGTAAACCATAGGATATTATCAGACATACATTACCTATACTGTAATGTTTAGACACAGTATATTTACTGTTGTTGTTGTTAACATTATTCTAGATTGCTCATAAGTACCTTGTGGAGAAGCATCTGTCTCCTGAGGATCTGACAGCCTTCAAGCAGCAGCTCTATCAGATTTGGTTCGAGCTATATGCCAGGAGAGGCTCCAGCAGGTTGGTTCTGACCCTGATTCATGTACTGGATTTACTTTTACTTACTCTGGGCAGTTGTTGATGTACCAGAAACATACTCTGAAAAATATAATTCAAGTGATTTGTTGGTGGTTGAAGAGTTAAGGAATGTACTTTCAGGGTGCCAGTTAAGTAAGTAGATGGAATAAGTCTTTCCAGCACTTTCTTTAATAAAAAACAGAGAGGACTGAGCTAGTAGCATACTAAAATCTCTAAAATCAAGTCAACAGAATTTATAGTTTATTCTACTTTATGAGGACATTTAAGCACAGCAATAGGCAACAGTCTTCCATCTATTGTTTTTCCTACTTTTAGTTTTTGGTCAAACCCTGACTGGATTACAAAATCCAACAATTGTCAAAAGTTATTGTAAGCTTTGTAGTTATTACCTGTCATTCATATTTTCTGACCTAGAACACTTTAGAGTTTAATTAACTAATTGTACAACTGATTAGCTACTCACTCCAGACTTAAAATGTCATGGGACTTTACCCATATTGCCCCAGGCCAGACTCCTCAGGATTTGAGCATGTATTTGTTGGAGAGACTCGTGGTGGACGCACGGTCATTGGATTTCACAACTGGATTCAGCTGTATTTGCAGGAGAAGCTTGGGCACATTGACTACAAGGGCTACAGTGTCAATGCAAACTCTCCTCAAGTGAGTCTTCTCTCTCTCAAATGCAAAGGAGCTTTACAGGCATGGCTCAGTGAAGCAGTGTTGCAAAAGCATACAATAGTACAGGCAGATTCAATATCTGTCAAAGATGAGACTCTTATTGCTTGCATATCTAGTAATTGGTAAATTACTCTTTTTTTCATGTTTCACATTTTGTCTCTCCTTCCCCTTCCATTAATTGCAGCCTGACGAAAACAAGCACATCGTAGCCTTACAGTTCAGCTGGAAAAACGGCATCAAACCCAAAGGCAGCATCTTCATCGGCGTCAGTCCAGAATTTGAATTTGCCCTTTACACCCTGTGTTTCCTCACCTCACCTAACGAACGAGTTAAAGTGTCCTTCAGTCTCTATGAGGTGGAGATTGTCTGCCACCATCACAATCAGAAACACATTGGAACAACCTACCCTGTTCTTATGAAATACGTCTAGATTCAATCTTCGATATACACTAATGGCCAGGTGTTAAGAACATTGTTTTTGTATTTTTATTAAAAATAAAAAAACGCAATGAAACTTCACACGGGATGTGCGTGGTCTACTTTTTGTGTTTACTTTTACTGTTAGAATGTTGTGCTGATGTGGCCAGTGGATATCTGGTTACCATTTCTCGGCCGTGTAGTTCTGCTGTGTCGCCTGTAGGGGGGCGATTGTTTTTGCTTCGATCGTAGTCAGAGGCAAATGCGTAGGAGGATCAGCTTGTGGGACGTGAGCCTCTCGTTGTCCCTGATATAGTTTATGTAAGATTTCAGTACTGAGTTTTTCGTTATACGAGTGGAATTCTGGCGATTAACCAACATATCTGACGATGGCTGAGTCAAGCGGAAGATACCAGCAGGTAAACGATGTTGGAAAGACTAAGATGATGTTTATTCGTCTTTTCTTTTGAGTGCTAGCGATGGCGTTAATGCTAACGTTATTCATTGCTTCTGAGTGGTGGTGGAGATAGGAAACGTTAGGCCTCATTGTTTTGGCAAGCATGGCATAACTTCGGAGCTTAAGCTAAGTAAGTCAATCGCATAATTGACTACCTTGTGTTAGTTATTTGAAACATTCGTGTAGACAGTGTAGCTAATATTACCACGAAAACCCCAGTGTTGTCATTTCGTGATGAATTCGAGTGTTGGCTAGGTGCTAATAGCTAGATAACTGAGGTTACAGACTAACATTAGCTCAGATAAATGCAGAAGCCAGCCAACTTAACCTAGCAGCTAGACGACATTCCCATAATGAAGGCATCTGATTAAGTAAAGTTTAGTTTTTCGTACGTAGAGTGAGACACAATACTATCTTGTTGCATTTGACATAGTAACTAATTAATACCTGAACTAAACTGAATACAACGACAGTTAGCAAAGGTAACATTAGCCACTTAGGTACTGCCAGATTGTCGACCCCGCTTGACAGTTAAGATAGATAGAATACATATACAAGCTGTTTCTGAAGGTTTGTATTCGCCACAGTATCAAGGAATTTAAATGTATACTTAAACGTTAGGAACTTATGGAGCGTTGTTGTTTGTGGCAATACGTTGTTATTTTGTCTGACAATTACGGTGACTAAACGTCGCACAGCTAACTCGCTAACTGTAAGCTACGTAGAAATATCTTCCTCCAAACTCTGCCTTGCTTTTATCAGAACAGTGACACCAAACATCTTATCAACGAGATATCTATAACAATTAGACTACACAGATAAAGTCAGTGTTTTTGCAGGCAGCTAACGTTAGGACATTGTATTTAACGTAACAGGTTGAAGGCTGTCAATGTCAACCTCAGCGGTTGACCTGAAGTTATCCCCATGAAGCACGTAAAGTTATCCTGGAGTCGCTGTGAAATGATGGGAGTGGAAGAATGGTTTTAGGACGACGTTAGTCGGATTAGAGTTTAACTGTTTTGATCGTGACGCAGTACAATTTAAGACAAAGAGCATTGACTGGATCTCTGCATAGATCGGCACCTACGAAATCAGTGATAAACACTGTTACTGTGACTGCGAATGATGGGAAACTTGTGGCCATTTGGCCTATGGCTATTTTACCCCACTGTCAGGTCATGCATATTAGGCCTTAATGTTTCTTCAAATAACTCGCCATTTTTTATTGATGGACTGGAAAGCCTGTTGATTGACACCCAAAGGCTTGTTTGCTCTGGCATGTGGTTTACCTTATTCCCCAAAATATGTGACCACCTGCTGTTTTATATCTTTGAGGAGGCAGTGATAAGTGATGTTTACATTTACATTTACATTTAGGCATTTAGCAGACGCTTTTATCCAAAGCGACTTACAAAAGAGGATAACATTCAAGCTACAACACAATGAACTAACAAGGAGTGCATATTGCTAACATAGAATCTGCGCTGTTTTAAGTTGAAAGTGCAATAGTGTAACACAATGTAGAGAAATTAAATTATTAAGTGCATTCTCAAAGTTTACGCCAGGAGATATTCTTGGAAGAGCTTAGTCTTCACGAGTATGTTAATGGTTATTGTGTTCCTTAGCCTAAATGTTCCTTGAAGTTAGTCTTTGTTAAATTTGAGAGTCAAACTGAATCCTGTCAATGCTTGTGGTGGCCTAAGTTTTGGAGCTTTGTCGCCATTAACGCCATTGTGAAACAGTCTTGGAAATGTAAGCCGATTAGTCCCAGAGCCATATAGAGAGAATAAGCGTAACAAAAAATCACAATGCTCCCTCAAAAATGAGAAGTTAGGCACTTGATGTTAGAAAGAACATTACATTTCACCAAGTGTATTTTGTGAGACTTGACCATAATTTATCCACATGTTTTAGAATTGAATGAAATGTTTGCTTATAAATTGTTTGTTTTATAAACTATTTATGCCATTTTGGTTTCTCTGACCACTGTCATTCTTCTGCTTCAAACTAACTGCCCTGACCATTTTTCACCTAAAGGCACTTTTACCCTATTGGACAGAGTATGTCATTGCTCCTTTTCTGACATTACACCATCTGTAAAAGCTGTCAAAGTTACCCTGAATATCTCATAAATTAGGTCATTGCTGGAGAGTTTTGGCTTTGCCTGAGAAGGTTTTTACATACATATTGCATTGCACATTGTATGTTTTAGCAGGCATGTGGTATGAAGTCATTTGGGTACACAAGCAATTGGCAGCGAGTTAATCTAGGATCAAGAAGGGGAGATGGAATGTTGAAACTGCTTTAACAGTTGCCCCTAAATCTGATTGGTTTTCCAGCTGCCCAATGAGGAAGAACCAGAGGATGCGCCACAGGTTGCTGCTGATGCCCCTCCCCCATACAGCAGTATAGCTGCAGACAGTGCAGGTAAGTCTGTTATACTTTAGTATAACATGTTAAATATTCCATTCTTGCCTATTGTAGGTCTACTGCTTCATGACTTCTTATGAGATTGGTCAGATGGTGTTGTAAAACTTAGAGGAATCCGTTCATAGCCCTTCCATCAGTTCATAGCCCTGTTGCTCAAGGTCACAGAGTGGTGTCGGTAGGAAAAAGACTAAGAAAATTTGATACAATATAGACTGCATAGTGAACCGGCAGCTAAGACTGACTAAATGGGGCACAGTGACTTACTTTCAGTTTTGTTGTCCTATGCCCTTAACTTTAGCTGCCTGTTTGTTATTTGGTCTATGTTTGGTCTATGTTTCTATGTATGTATCAAATTTTCGTTTTTTTTTCCCACAGACAGCACTCAGTGACCTTAAACGACAGGGCTATGGATTGATTTAAACCGGATTCCTCCTTTAATAGAGACACACAACATACATTCTGTCCCTCTACTTTGAAATCTTTGTGCATGCAAAGCTCTCTGACAATCCAATCAAATAGCAAACACAGCCACACCCTCATCCTTTGACGAGTGGTTAGTTAATCTGTTGTTAATTGCAAGAGCATTGCAGTCATGTTTGGAATGAGTTTGACTGGCACTCCTCGTATGCGAGAAATTAAAGTTGTTTTGTGCCTCTAGCCCCAGAGCTCTGCTGAAATCGCAACTGTAGCATTCACAGAGTGCAAATGTCACACAAAAGCTTGAATGTTATCCTCTTTTGTAAGTCGCTTTGGATAAAAGCATCTGCTAAATGCATAAATGTAAATGTAAATGTCTTCTCTTCATGTCCGCTGTTAAGTCCAATGTAGCTAGTTACATTGATTACAATGAAAGCTAATGCTAGCGTTTCAATGTCAAAATTCTCTTAATTCCTTCCTTAGCTTATTACGACTACAAAGAAGATGGGTCTTTCCCCAAGCCTCCATCCTACAACGTGGCCACATCACTACCATCCTACGATGAGGCGGAGCGGCTCAAGGCTGAAGCCACCATCCCCCTGGTTGCAGACAGAGTGAGTTGAATCCTTTTTCACTAATCCAGTGGGGAAATGCATGTGCATTTGTGTTTTTTTGGGTGGATGTGTTTGCGCACGATTCACTTGCATGCTTATGTTAGTTTGTACACACTGTTGAATTCTGTGTAGTCTGTCGAACAAGGACATACTAAAGAGTGTGGTAGTGTGAAGTATGAATGCACTAAAGAGTGTGGTAGTGTGAGGTACAAAAAAATTAACAATAAAAAAAAAAATGGCAGCTGCATTTTCTAGTGAATTTCAAACTGGGTTGTTTAAATGGCTGTTGTCTTCACACATACATATTAGCATTAGCACATATAGAGTGAAGTTCAACTACAGGGCACCCAACTTGTCATTCTCCACACATAGTCTCTACTAGATCCTCCTTCCAACCAATTTTTTTTACTTCAAGTGATCAAGTGATGTTGCCATTAAGAGACCTAGGTCAAAGAGCACACCACAGGGCTCTCTGCATCTGTGTGTGAGGTATTATATGCATGTTCGTGTATTCTTTCCTTCCTTCTTTTCCTGCGGTCCCTCTCTGTGTCTTTCTCTTTTCCCTTCCCTCTCTCTCTCTCTCTCTCTCTCATGCCTGCCCTGTGTTTTATACCACTCTGTTTCTTTGCTTCGCACTGCTTACGCTCAGAGCCGGGAGCGGCTGACCACTTTTGATGACGTAACGCGCAGTGCGCTAGAGGTACAGTACCTGAATGGTGGTGTGTGACCTGTGTGTGAGACTGGACCTGCAGAGAGGCTTAATCTGATATCTAACTAATAGGCTATCAAACTAGTCGTTGCAAGTGACATGTTGTAATATGTTTGTATTGCATTCTTTAAAGGAAAAATCCCGAGTCAATCGGCCCATATCCCTGTTTTTTCAGGCTGCAGAGTGCTGTCAGTAGGTAGAAGAACAACACCATTTGGCACAACGTACATGGACTGATGGGGGCACAGGAAAACAAAACTCGCTTGCATTCATGAGTTAGTGTTGGCTAACATTTTGCTATTTGGTCTACATTGTACCAAATTTTGCTCTCATGCCTACAGACAGCACTCGGCAACATGAAACAACAGGACTACGGGTTGGTTCACTCTGGATATTCCCTTTTAAGACATGCTATCGCAAAGCAAAGACTTTGTTCAAGTGACTCATTTGTCGTAATCGATTACGTAACAATACGAACTCTGAGGTGATTGTGATTATTGTCCTAGTTCCTGCATGGTTCAACTTATTGGTGTCCTTTGTCGTGTTTGTTGGCAGGATGACGACTTTATAACCAGGGATGATTTTGATGACGCTGACCAATTGAGGATAGGAAATGACGGCATCTTTATGCTGACTTTCTTCAGTAAGTGTGTGTGTGTGTGTGTGTGTGTGTGTGTGTGTGTGTGTGTGTGTGTGTGTGTGTGTGTGTGTGTGTGTGTGTGTGTGTGTGTGTGTATGTTTGAGCTGCTTCATTGTGTGTATTGAGTTTTCAGTGCCATGTTTTGAAATGCTCAAAGTTGTCATAAACTTGAAGTTGCTGCATAATTGTGAATTAGTGAATGTCCCAACTCTGTTCTGTCTATGTGTATTGGCCTCTCACGCTTGGTTTGTTTGGGTTGGTCGTTTCAGTGGCGTTCCTCTTCAACTGGATTGGCTTCTTCCTCTCTTTCTGCCTCACAACCTCGGCCGCTGGGCGCTACGGCGCCATCTCTGGGTTTGGCCTCTCGCTCATCAAATGGATTCTGATTGTCAGGGTAAGCTAGAGCTTACTTGGTTTCCTGTTGCACCCCCCACTCTTCAGTGGAAGCTGAAGTCCAATAGATATGAAGATAAGAACAAGATGCAGGAGTTGCTACTGGTCTTGCAGGGAGAGGAACATTAGGTGCAGATGCAAAGACTTCACACGCACATAATGCATCTAAGTGTTAAGGGAAAACAAAAGCTAAATAGTGTGCATAATGATTTCCTGAGGGAAAGGAGAACTGTAACAAAGGGTAGTGTGTCATGAGTTTGTATCTTGTGACCAGACAGGTAATCTGCTGACAGTAGTGACCAGTCATCAAACTCACTCTGAAAAATTGCTTAAACTTTTTTTGTTTTTAATTTGAATGGCTTTCTCTCTTTTTTTTTCTTTCTTTCTTTTCTACTCTTTCTCTCTTCCTGACCCCTTCCCTGTTTCTCAGTTCTCTGCGTATTTCCCAGGCTATTTTGATGGCCAGTACTGGCTGTGGTGGGTGTTCCTGGTTCTTGGTGAGTTGGACTGATTTGGTCCCTGTTGTTGTTGACTTTATAGAGGGCAAACTCTGATGGTGTGCATTTAACTTCAAAGACGTGACTGTCAGAAGGCCACAGAGACCTCTGTGGGAGGGATGCAAAAGAAATCAGAAATGAGCTCATGCTTAGTCCTCAGTGTCAGTCTTGTTGCATATGGTTGTTTGTTAGCCCATCATGGAACCGGTTCTGAAACCCAGTGGTAGGAATGTCAGATTCCTTTATGTCTATAAAACTACTAGATTAGGACTATTAAACCTGTTACAGTTAATGCACGGATCAGTAAAGTGCCTTTTAGAAACCATTCAGAGTGAACAACTACACATCGGAAGATGAACAGGGATACTTTAGAATTACATAGGAAATAGGTCAATAGTAGAGATTAATTCTTCAAATAAAGTGTTTTTTGTGTGCTTTTGAGTACAACACTATTTGACATTAAAATAGTTAGGGGACTATAGAATAAATGAAGTAAATAAATCCTCTTTTTTTTTAATGATTCATACTAGGTTCAAATAGTTCGTTTTTGCATACTGTTTGTGCATTCACACTAAGAGTCACTAAAGCTGTGTAATTGCTGCAAATAGTTCACTTGTCAACTTTTTACTGACAAAAGTGACAAAAGCGACGAGCCGCTTAAAAAAAAAAAAAGTTGAAAACCGCTCAGCTTTATGCAAAAAAGCTGTGACGCGTTTCATCTGTAAATGAAATAGCAGTGGTAACGTCAGGAGTGGTTAGAGCAACTTGAGCGAACACAGATATTTTAGCAGTGGTACTTTATGAACGACAGAAGTCAACTATTCTTACAGCTTTAGTAGCTCTTGGTGTGAATGTACATTTAGACAGGCTAGAAAGCAGGTTGATTTTTGCTAAAGAAAATGTCAATAAGAAAAATGTTCTGAAACCTCTGAAGCATCTTTTGACACCTGTGAAATATCCTCTGAAACCTTTGCTCCGCAGGGTTCCTCCTCTTCCTCAGAGGCTTCATCAATTACGCAAAAATTCGCAAAATGGCCGACACTTTCTCCCCCATTCCTCGCACCAGAGTTCTTTTCATCTATTAATGGTAAAATCACCATTTATGTCTCAAAGAAGCTAAATATCTATGATTTGACTTAACTGAATATGTTTACGTATGTAAAAACCTTATTTATAACTCCTGGCCTTGAATCTGTGTCATTATCCTCATCCAGATTCTGTGTTGTCTTGCAGCTGTAGGTTGCTCCAAAACGCAAAGATCCTGGCAGCCTTCAATGAGACTTGTATGTTTAAGAACAGCTTTTAAACAGCTCTGGAAAAAAGACAAGAACACACACACACATACACACACATACACACACACACACACACACACACACACACACATACACACACATACACAAATATGACCAAGATAAAAAAAAAAATGAATCAAGTTCAACTGTAATCTACCCATAGAACTCCATCCCTGCTGGAGGGAGGGAGATGTCCTATCAGAAACATCTTGTTTCCGCAGGAATAAAAGATTCTCTTTGTATGTTTCTAGATGTATTACCAGTGAATGCTGACAACTCTGTATCTCATCCAATCATTAGTTGTTAACATTAAGTGCTGTTTGCTATCAAGTCTGTGAGGTAAAAAAACAAACAAAAATCTGTATGAAAAGATAATAATGCCTTATGTATGATCTGTTTGTAGTCCTGGCATGCACTTTGCCCTAGGTAGCCATTAGGGGGCAGTATTGTTTTGATTATTTTCCTTTCCCCTCATGTATTGTGGTACACCGTTAACATAGAGGTGGGATCAAAGTGAGTTATTTGTTGGAGGCAACATGAGACAGATTTGTAATGTCTGACTGTGCTGTCCTCTCCCTCTCTGTACACGACTTCAGTTGCTCATCTGAAGCTTTTACTTACAAGTAGAGTTTCTATGATTGTGAAGCATTCGCCCCTTGGATGAAAAGAGCACAAGTTAAATGATATATATTTATGTATATGTATGAAAAGTATACCTATGCTAAGTCAGTGATTGAGGGACATCTGTTGGCTATTCTTCTGTGCTTCTGAAGAGCTTCACATTTGTTTGCCATTAATTATTGTTTCCAATCTTCTCTTTGACTGTGGGGATGGTGTCGGGTCTGGGTGAGGGGCAAGACAAAGCCAGCACTAGTATGTACATGTGACTGGCGTACAAGCAGCGTTTATCAAGTGTGATTTACCTTACTGCTTTTTGTCAGTGCTGAGTTGTTGTACTTGCCTCGTCAAGGGTTGTACAGTAGTTCATATCGCCATGAGTTTAAAGCTGATGAAATAAACTAGCTTTCAGTATGTGTTTTGGAAGCGCAGTGCTGTGCTCGTCCTCACCTGCTGCAAATGCATTTTAATCAAAGCTTAATCAATGTTATGTACAAGGACGTTTAAATGCACATTGGCAGGCAAGTGTAAAACAAATATATACAGTATAATAATAATAATGATAATAATAATAATAATAATAAAGTTTGCCTGGAGGGAGTAGAGTTGGTTCTAAGTGATGCACGTGGGGAGCAGGGTTGATCTTTTTTGGCCGGACTCGCCCGATGCGTTTTGAAGTTGACGTATGGCTCTGGCACCAAGTTCTTATCTGTGGAGGTGCATCCCACGTGTGGAGCGTCCTCCCTCTCTGCTCATTAGCCCCTGTGTCCAGCCCCAGCGCAGGCTCACACACACACACATCCCACAACGCCAGCCGCCAAACTGAGCATGTTTTTTATTGTGACTGTCGTGTGTTTTTATTTTTCCTTCTTCCTCCTCTGTTGCCCTGGTCCGACTCGGAGGAGAAACCCTGTGGCATCAGGTGTGCAGGAGCGCACAGATACACATGTGAACGACTGTAAATACCATGTCAATGCAACTAAAGATCACTTGTGTTGCCAACCCCTGTTAGAGTGTCTTGTCTTCTTGTTCTCTGTGTTGGTTTGGTGTTTGACAGTTTAGTCGTGATGAGATGGATGGGTATTTCAAGTATGTGATCCAAGGACAAATGTGTGTAAGTTACCTGGGTTTGTTTTGTTGTGTTGTGTTGGTGAATAAAGCCTTAGACTACTCCCAGGTTACTTATCCAGGTGTGTTCCTAAAACATGTACTTGAGAGAGACCTGTGGAGTCCAGGCATGATGGATGTGGATAGGATTGTCTACATTTGCTGACTAGCAGTGGTGTAAAATAGTGCATAGTATAGTATAGTATATAGAGCAATTCTCTACTATACTGCTATAATACTAACATCTTACTAGTGCCAAAGCTGATGAAAAAACAAAAAACATATGTTTCCATAAGTTTTGCCAGTGTTAGTATCAGGACAATATATACTTATGTGCATATATTTCCATCTGTACATGTATGGTTATAACTTAATCGCAGTGCACAAAGCTGTTCAGCTGTGTTATTTTATGCTTGTTATTCTTGAAAAGAACATCTAACAATTTGAAAATATCTCCTTGTTGCCTGCGTGTGTGAGTGTGAGAGAGATATTTAAAGTTCAAACCTCTCCCTGTCTCTGAATTTGAACCCTCAACAGCAGGTTGGACCAGTTTGTTAGCAGAGAGGAGTGTGTGTGAGAAAGAGAGAATAGTGTGTTGTGCTTTATGTGTGAACAGGTGAGTCATAAATCTATTTCCTCTCTTCCTAAAACCTTTGGGACCACGGCACTCTACCAGTTCCGTCTGTGAGAGTGTATGTGTCATTATCAAGCCTCTGTTTTCAAAGATGTGGTCCGCAATTTGCTTTTCTGAAAGGTTGTTGACATCTGTGATCAGCAGCCAATCAGGTTACACCTCCTTTTGGTGCTATTGAAGCGCTGTGTTGATAGTCTGGGATTGTTTTCAACTTGGCCAAAACTCTGTTTCCTGCTGGGCTAGGTTCTGAACACCTTTTTTTTAAAGAAACAAAACAAGCAAATAGTGAAACAGGCAGTCTGATGACCACAGACTTTCACCAAAAGAAAATATTAGAATCATAGGCTGTCCCCATACCTCTTAATAGTGAATTTCCACCACTCAACGAACATGGCTAATCAGACCCACTCAAGGCACAGTGTGTGTGTGTGTGTGTGTGTGTGCGTGTGCGTGGGCAAGGCGGAGTAGGTTGGAAACAGCAAACGCCCCCTCCTAACCTTCCATGCCTCCTGCATATTGATCGGCGGCTGTGGCCTGGACGATGATTGGATTAGACTGGCTGCTGGTACTGATGCGGGTGTGTGAGTCACTCTTGGGTTGGGGGAGGGGGGGTTGGGGGATGGGCACAAGCAGGCAGGTAACTCACCGAGATCAACACATCTTCACTGTCACGCTCCCTTCATCTCCTTCTTCTCGTTTAGCGTTTAATGCCTCCTTCTCTTGTCTCTTTGGTCTGTTCGTCCCACCATGTTTGTTTTTGTTTGTGTACATTGAAACCATGTCTACAGCTTGTTGCTGTCTTTCTCCTTCAGTCAAGTCTTCTTTTTATGTTTCAATGAATTAATGGGATGAAGGAAAAGGTCTCAGCCTCTTGCTATGGCATCAGAATCTAAACAAACATGCTCATGAGCACAAGTATGGGAAGATTCATCTCACACACACAGCTCACAGGCATACACACACTGCACACAGGCAATCTGGAGAGTGGGGGATGCTGGGAGGCAGGGTAGACGTCACACACACACACACACACACACACACACACACACTGCACAGGCAATGGGAAGAGTAGGGGGTGCTGGGAGGCAGGGAAGACGTCACACACACACACACACACACACAAGTGCACATACACACGCTGCACACAGGCAATGGGAAGAGTAGGGGGTGCTGGGAGGCAGGGAAGACGTCACACACACACACACACACACAAGTGCACATACACACGCTGCACACAGGCAATGGGAAGAGTAGGGGGTGCTGGGAGGCAGGGAAGACGTCACACACACACACACACACACACACACAAGTGCACATACACACGCTGCACACAGGCAATGGGAAGAGTAGGGGGTGCTGGGAGGCAGGGAAGACGTCACACACACACACACACACACACAAGTGCACATACACACGCTGCACACAGGCAATGGGAAGAGTGGGGGGTGCTGGGAGGCAGGGAAGACGTCACACACACACACACACACACACACACACACACACACACTGCACAGGCAATGGGAAGAGTGGGGGGTGCTGGGGAGACGTCACACTTCCGCAGTGCATCAAGGGAATCAGACTGAGTCATACCAGAGAGGGGGAGGGGCTGCTCTTTATTCATATTTCTCTCTCTCTCTCTCTCTCTTCCTCCCCCCTCCTCCTTTTCCATTCCTCTCTCATAATCTCTCTCCCTCCTCCTTACCATCTCTTCCACTTCCTCTCTGCTTCTCTCCATCACTCACTCCTTCTAAACAGTCTTCACTGTCTGATGTAATTCAGGTGACCTATTTGTCATAACCTGTCAGGTGTGTGTGTGTGTGAGTGAGTGTGAGTGTGAAAATGTGAATGGTTTCTGCCCTCCGCCACAGGGTCTTTAGTGAGTCAATGAGCCCAATGATGATCTGTCTCTGAATCTCAGTCATGTAGGCAGCATTGGTTTATATATGGATATCTGTGTATGTACAGTGTTTGTGTGTGTGTGTGTGTGTATGAGAGAGCGAGAGAAAGAGAGAGAGCGAGAGAAAGAGTGTGCCATCCTTGCCTTGATCCTGAATGACTCACTGCTGCAGCGCTTTGTGGGGGAGGCTAAAGCTGGATACCCCACTGGAAGCCCAGCCAGTGTGTGTGTGTGTGTGTGTGTGTGTGTGTGCGTACAAACACAAAGGCTGCATGCTGTCACATCCGGTCCTCCTCAACGCAGTATGGCCTATAATTAGCTGTCGTTTACTGCCTTGCGATCTGACCTCATGGATCTAGATTCCGCCAGAGAGGAAGAGAGGGAGGGAAGGAGGGGGGAGAGAGAGAGAGAAAGAGAGGGATGAATGAAGGAGGAGGAGAGCAGAGGACCAATGGTAGCCTGGCAGGATGATGATGACGATGTGTGAGGTAGACTTCCCTGTGTCGCTCAGAGGACCTGTATTTGCCTCATTCATGCTTTGGCATATATGTCACTGAATTGCACTGAACACCCTGCCATTCACTGAATACATCTGCATATATATATATATATATATATAGAAATAGCCTTGAGGCATATTTGAAATCTGCATAGATATCATAGGAAGCTTGTCACTATGAAAAATTAATTAATGAAAAATGAATTACTGTATTTGAATTTTTAAAAAAATGTAGCTGATTTACACATGAAATGATCATAACTGCTTGCTGTCAGAGATGCAATCTGCTGTTGTTGGTGGGGAGGGAGACGCTGCCTTTAAAAGAAGGCAAAGTAAAATGTCTGTGTGTGTGTGTGTGTGTGTGTGTGTGTGTGTGTGTGTGTGTGTGTGGTGCAGAAGGGCAGGAAGGTGCTGAGGGTGTAATTTGGGACCATCTGTAAGGCCTGAAGCCCTTCCTCTTCGGAACTCCCCTCTGGAGGAGTTGCAGGGGTGGGGGTACAGTTGAGAGTGAGGTATGGAAGGAGAGTATCACTCTTCCTCTCTCTCTCTCTCTCTCTCTCTCTCTCTGTGTGTGTGTGCGTGAGTGTGTGCGTGGCAGAAGTGTGGGCTCGGTGACCTCACTCTGAGACAAGACTGATTACTCCATTCTTTTTCCTGCCTTGGTTTTCTCTCCCCCACCCCCTCACTCCAAAACCTGTCTGCAAATACTCCTGATGCTGTCTCTGTAAATGAGAAGTTCGAGAGGTATATGGGGTAGTGGGCTATACATTTATTGGCAACCTAGAGCTAATTGCACCCACACCCTGATACTTTGCTTACTTTTTCATGTCTGTGTACTTCCAGCACAATCTTCAAGACCACAGAAATTATCAATACATATTTTTACCATTTGGCAATTCCACACAAAACTGTCACATCCACAACACCAGCACAATACCATGTTATGGTATGACGTGAATGATGATTGCATAAAATTTGAGCATTCATTCTTTTTGGTTGAAGAACCAATTTTTTAAAACTTTTCACATAATCATTTGGATCGTACAGATGCCATGGCATTTTGTTGTCATTATGGATGGGATGTATTTGTGCGGAATTGCCCAATTACATTTTTTACTTAGTACACAAAAATAAATGATTAATGATGGCCCATGATAAAAACAAACAGACAATAAAATACCATACTGTATGAATACAGAGAATCTATACTCAGCATTCTATACTAAGCATTCTATTCTAAGCATTCTATTCTTTCCATGGAGTATGTGAGTCACATATGTAAAGGATAGGCTGCCACAAAGGGACACAATACCTCTTGAGTGCCTAAGCAGAGGCACCTACAATGGTTGTAAATTAGTACAGAGGACGTCTCTATCTCTGCTTCATTGTGTCCCTATAGCCCAGAGCCACCACATAGAGATACATTCTCTTGTCTTTGTCCTCCTATTCTCCTGTCTTCTAAACGAGCTTGTATTTCTAATATGAGCAACCTGAATGTGTGTCAGATGAGGGCCAGGGATCTGCACATTGAATGGCTCTGTTAGGTTAGTGATAAAGGGATCGGGTTTTATTTTTGGTCTGTACTGTCCCTCTCTTCCAAGTGGTTCTGAGTCACCGTCTGCAACATGGAGACATATTTATTAGATGTCTGAAATCAAACACTGTCAGAGAGCCCTTTTGTCTTTACATAGTGTGTGTGTGTGTGTGTGTTTTTTTCTGTCTGTCTGTGTCAGCAGGTGTGCATAACCACGCACTGCTATCCAAATGTTTTCAATCCCAGTGGTTGGAATTATAGTGGCTCCTTCCTGCTTTTGAAATGGGCAAGTCAAGCATTCTCTCTCTCTCTCTCTGCTCTCTCCCCTCCTCCCTCTCTCCCTTCCTCCCCTGCAGTAATAGTTCTATGGCTTCCTGAATAATGGTTCATCCGTTGGCCCAGTGTCTGCTGGGGAATTTAGCAGGTGGCTTGGCAAGGTCTGTCTTGCTGCTCGTCTTTTCTTTCCTTCCTTCCTTCTTTCTTTCTTTCTGGTTCCATTGTGATTAATGCATGATAACTTTGTAGATATGAATAATTTGTGACAAATATTGCATGACATTTTGTTTTCACAAAACATCTGTAATGTTTCAAACTAAATCTTTTACACAAACACACACACACACACACACACTCACTCCCAGTAGAAGTGGAGTTGTTCTGGCTGAGTCCATCCCTCTCCCCCGCTGACTCCAGGGATTAGGCCCTCACTGTTGGGCCTTCATGCCTGTTGTCCCATGAGGAGCCATGTTGTTTGTCAGAGGAGCCGCAGATTTCCTCTAATCTGGCATGCTTGACATTCCCGATTTCCCACACTGAGCCATGACTTTCCCTCCCTCCTTCCCTCTTTCGCCCTCTGTCTTTCTCCTTTTTTCTCTCCAGTTTATCCCTCATTCACTCCTTCTTTCTCTCTCACTGTGTCTTGCTCTCTCTCTCTCTTTCTCTCTCTCTCTCCTGAAATTGTATATTGTTTTTTTTCTGTTTTTAACCTGGAATTGATTGCATTCATTCTTAGTCATAATCTCCATTCTCTGTGCTTTCTATTTAATTTGAAATAAATTGTTTTCAACTGTTTGTTCAGCTGTTCAACTGTTTTCAAAATTAGCGTTAAAGATTAGTTTTCAAAATAAATTCAAGATGGCCCTGTACAACTTCAAGTGACATTATAATAGAACCATGTGGTAGTTTTGTGTTCTTTGCCCCCACTAGTGTTCTCCCATTCAGTGTGGAAGGGAAAGACATGTTGTCATGTAGCTTGGTGTCTTTCCCTCTGTCTCAGGCACTGAGGTGAATATGTTGCCGATGTTGGACTGTGTTTAGGTTGTGTAGACTGTTATCTGTAATTATAGGTTCTTTGTCGCATTTGTGTGTGTGTGTGTGTGTGTGTGTATGTATGTGTGTGTGTGTGTGTGTGTGTGTGAATGGAACATAGGAATTGAGATGCAGCGTGAGAGAGTGTAAGTTGTCTTTGTTCGGCTGTTTGTGTTCACGCCTTAGCCGTCACGCATGGTTGGACCTTTCTGGAATGTGGAAGTGTAAAGTATTGCGATGATGGAGCCACCACAGGTTCTCCCTGTCCTCTGTGTCTGTCACTTGCATTCTCTCTCACACTCTCTCTCTCTTTCTGTCTTTCTCTCTCTCTCCCTATTCCTTTCTCTCTCTTTTCCTCTCTTTCTGTCTCACTGTCAAGTGTGATTGAAACTCTGCATGTTATGTGGGAACATCTCTTCCTCTTGATTTTGTGCCGTGCTGGGTGAGAGGGGGGGGACACCACTCCTTACCTCTCTCTCTTCTCTCTTCTCCTCCACCCCAGTCAGGTGTTGTGGAGGGTTGGGGGGGGGGGGGGACTAGGCACGAGGGACGGCTCTGGAGAGATACAGGGGCCAGAGGAAACTCTAGCCCTGAAAGAGGGCTTGTGTCTGGACCTGTGACTGGTCACCGGGGGGGGGCCTCATCCACCCAATCACCCCCACCCGCTCCACTCCACCCCTGGCTGCCCCCAACCTCTTGTTTTGGTGGGGCTGCTTCAGGATATTAGCCCCCTAGCACAGCCTCCAAGCAGCTAATTGCTATTTTCTTTCCTCTGTGTGAACAGCAGGGTGGGAATCTGAAGGGGGAAGTGGAGAGGATGCTGGGGGGTTGGTTGGGTGTAGGGGTGAAGCCTCTTAGGCTATGGAGGACATGAGCCCAGCTGCAGCTGTAAAACACTCACTCCCAGGAATGTAACCAAATCCCAACACATTACTCGGAATGAACAGATAATGGATTCTAAACAGGAATATGTTCCAATCCGCATAGGAGGTGTAGAGTTCTTGAGCTGTTTTTCTGCAGCCTCCTTAAAGTTTTGTCTGTAGAAAAGCAATTCATTGAAAGTGTATGGCCTATCCAAATGATTTGAATTGCCCCATATCCTGACCATGTAAGACCCTGCACAGCTCTGATATTTCTGACCCATGTTTTCAGTTGGGGAATGTGACATTAGTTGAGGGGTTCAAAACTTCAGCATTACCAAACAGCTACAGTATGAATGCAAATATGTGGTGCATCTAACCTTTTTCACGATTGTTTTCATGATTGTCCTTTTCGATACTTACCATTGCTTTGCTATTTTTATACTTTGTGTTCAATAATTGTATTTATTGCATAGTTGCAAAAATACCACGCTAACCATAAGTAAGGGATAGCGGCCGCCGAGTTGACCAGTTTGATGGCAATAACGGCGAAGTGGCAGCAAAGAACTCTGCATCGCGCTAAGCGTCGAACGGAGTTGCTTCCGCCAAGTCATTATTTCCATCGAACTGGTCACCTCGAAGGCCGTTAGCCCGCTTATCTCCCGTTTGTATTATCTATAACTTTCTTCCTATTTAGGAATTATGTGCACGAACTACTGAAAATAACCTATTATAGCTTCCGTTAAGGGGGGAAAGTACAGCGTGGAATACTTTACTACGGTTGTTATGGTTACCATTCATAAGCGCATTGATATGGAACGGTAATTTAAGTTTTTCGGATCTACTGTTGAGTAGTACGATCACAAATATGTGATGAGGTGTGACTGGTCCCTAGGGAGTACGATCACAAATATGTGATTAGAACATTTTTAAATTTAGAGTTTCTATTATGATGCGATAATTACCCTCAGACATTTTTAACACAAAGGTCTTTGAAGCTATAGGGTGTTCACATAGAATTCTAGAAGGACAGGGGAAAAAAACTCACTCTCCTGGGCACAACATTATTAAAAGAACTCACTCCTCAACAGGTTAAAGATAGCCAGTTATACAAAGTTAATTCCAACCTCATCAGCCAATCAGAAAAGAGAATCCTATTGTTAAGGGAGATACGTGTACATTATTCTAGAGGAAAACAAGCCCTGAATGATTCAAAGAAATCCAGCAAGATCTTTCAAGTATATTCTTCAGTCTGCTTGTGAGAGCATCTTCCCTGGTTTGAACTTTGGCTGACACTAATTGCTGCCCTAAATTTGGCTCTGATTTGAATGTCAGAACACGGGGACAGCATGTGGCCAGTGACCTTGTGAACTTGCTCCGGTCAACACAAATGATGCAACGCCCAGTACAGTCCATGAGTGGCTATCATCGACAAGTGTTTACTCTTGGCCGTTCGTCGGTGCAGCAGGCCTGTTGTTATTGCTCCACGATCCTCCAGAATGTTCCATGCACATGTGCAACAGCTGGGTCTCGCCAAACACCGAGCAATTTTGGAAAAATTCTGATATGGGACGAAACAAAAATATAAGAAAGTAGGAGTGAAATTGAAGTCTGCACTTTTCTCTGTGCCGTGGTGATGCCAAGGGGTATTAGCTGGATCTAACCAACTGGAACACATCATGGGCATGGCGCGTTATGTTACATCATGAAGTACTCTGTCATATTTTGCAGACAGATGAATAAAACTATTTGAAATGTAAATTTAATCATAAATAAAGCAATGTTTACTCCATTTATTTGTTTCTTTTTAGCCTCTTTTGCTCCCAAGGCTCCACTGAAAATGAATGGGTTTCCCCCTCAATGTGTCTTCTGTGGCCTAAACAAATAAATGATGATATACAACAATATTCGTGCAAAACACATGAAAACACTCAAGTACACTCTTGTTCGTCCACATAAACACTTAATCTGCGCTGTATGTAAATACTTAGACACACTCATCATTCCAAGGCCATGCACACACACACACACATGCATCCAGACACACACACACACACACATACAGACACACACACACTCAACTGTATGGAGCTCGTTGGCTGTCTGATCAGATGGTAAACATTGCGTAGCGGAAGCACAGGAACACTCTATCAGCGGGGTATCTGCGTCTGTGTTTGCCCTGCCTGCCTTATCTGTCACATGAATGCCACTGGCACATCAACACAGCGCCAGGCCCTGCGATGCATTGTGGGATACCAGGAGACGCCACGTGAAATCCTTGCCAGGGAAGCTTTAAGCATGCCACTTAAAAGGCAATCAACAAAAAAGCAAGTCTCCTGCATATTCAGCCGGCACTCAGTGAAATGGACCTTAATATATGATCCCTTTTCTGGTATTAGCAAAAGACATTTTTAAACACATTGTTCCTGGTTACTGTGATTGTGTTTCTCTTTGTTTGCCCCTTTGCTGTCGAGAGAGCACTTTCCCCCTTCGGCAGTGGCAATCTCTTGGTTTACAAGAGAGGTCTCTGCGGTTGAGCTCTCCTCCTCTTGTCCTCTCCTCTCCTCTCCTCTCCTCTCATGTCTCTGGGAGCCCCAATGGAAAACAGACCTGGTGGCAAATCAAAACATCCTCTTCGGAATTAAACATATCACAGGAGGGATAAACAAGAGGGTCTCCTGTGCACCCCCCCCCCACCCCCCTCTTCCCCACCCCTAACTCTAACCTCCACACCCCCAGGGAACCACACTGGGACAAGACACACTGATTGCGAGTGATGATACCACTGCCTCACTGAGGCCTCAGTGAAGCCCGGAAAGCTGGCTGAGAGTGGGGAAGGGTAATAGGAGAGCCCCCGCAGATCCTTAAAAAGTCTTCAAATGGTTTACTTTTCATTTCTGATAGATTTAGATCATAAATTACAATGTCTGTAATTGATGAAGGGTAGGCATGAAATTTGTTATGAAGCCGAATTAGGCAACTTTATTATTTTTTTTCTCTGGAATTCTTGTACTGTATTTTGACTGAGAGAGGCAACAACAAGCACCGGTTGGGGGTGGTCTTGCGTGTGTGTGTGTGTGTGTGTGTGTGTGTGTGTGTGAGTAGTGGGGGGGGGGGGCTTTACGCTGCTATGTCTCATGCAGTACTTTCAGTTTTGTGTCGTCTTGAACGCAGCTTTACATGAGCATTAGATTTAACACAGCAGCCACACATCATGGTGGAATGGGATGTTACAGTGAATCCAAAGCTAGATGGTTTGCATGACAACGACAGTGGATATCTGGATGACACAATGCTTTGGCATTTTTTTTCACATTATCTTGTTGTTGTTTCTAGGTCATTGTTGGATATTTTAACTGATACCCTCTCCACCTTCAAGAAACTCGTGAAGACTAAGCTCTTCCAAGAATATCTCCTGGCGTAAACTTTGAGAATGCACTTAATAATTTAATTTCTCTACATTGTGTTACACTATTGCACTTTCAACTTAAAACAGCACAGATTCTGTGTTAGCAATATGCACTCCTTGTTAGTTCATTGTGTTGTAGCTTGAATGTTATCCTCTTTTGTAAGTCGCTTTGGATAAAAGCGTCTGCTAAATGCCTAAATGTAAATGTAAATGTAACTTAAGAGTCTTACACATAGTTCATAAGAAGGTGGTTGTGGGGGGGGGGGCTGTGTGTGTGTGTATGTGTGTCTCTGTGTGTGTGTGTGTGTGTGTCTGTGTGTGTGTGTGTGTCTGAAGGGGGGTGGTGGGTAACAAGCCCTGAAACCCTTGCTTGTTTTCCTCTGAATGACAAGGCCCCAGCGTAACTATCAGTAAATAAAAAGTGGCTGTAAAATTAACTACAAGACAGGTCCAACAGGAATCCCCCACGGCACTTCCTCCCTCAAGCCCATAAACAGCTCCAAACAAGCCAGGCTGGCTCCACCGCGTATCCCACGGCGACCGGCTGGGATCACGCCGGCTCCGGCTGCCTGGGTCTTGCTGAGACGTTGAGAGGAGGCTGGGGGGTGAGCGGGAGTAGAGGGGGTAGTCTGACCGCTAATGCTAACTGCTAACCTTAGCCCTGACCTCTATTTATCCTAAATAACAAGCACCGAAGCTCATTATGTGACTAGACCTGTACACTTGGCCTTGCAATCTATCATAGAACACCACTCATTTTTAATCACTCTTATGTATGTGTGTATTACCACTACCATGCAGTAACACAGTAACACTTACACACACCTAGCATCTACAAACACACAAACACACTAAACCCAAAGCCACAGATCTGTAACAACCCAACAGCAACACCTACACACACACACACACACACACACACACACACCCATAGCAACATGTACACATTCATGCACGCACAACAGTAGCATCAGTCTGTACTGTAACCACTGTCACCTACCCCTCTACACACACACACACACACACACACACACACATACACATACATACTATATCCACCCCAAAATTCATACACACACACATACTATATTCACCCCAAAACTCATACACACGGACGCATATCCTATAACACACAACCCTCTTCCCTCACCCCTTAGCCCTTGTCCAAGCAGATGCATTATTCCCTCCTGTGCGTTTTGCTGTTTGGAGGAATTGTGACTCTAGTCTCTAGTCTTAAGCCCTGACCTCAAACCCTGAACCATGAGACCCTCTTAGACTCCCCAGGACCCCACAGCCCATCGGTCCATCTGCAGTTTGTTCAACTAAATCCACTGTTACACGTTCACTCTTTCTCTTTCTTTCTCTCTCTCTCTCTCTCTCTCTCTCACACACACACACACACACACACACACACACACACATACTCCCTATCTCTTTCTCTCTCTCTCTCTCTCTCTCTCACTCACTCTCTCTCCCTCTCTCTCTCTGTCTTTTCCTCTAATGCGTGGCTGGGTGGTGGTAAACATTCAGAGGCAACATGGGGCAACAGTGCTGGAGCCTGGACTGTGCCCAAGCCCGACTCTTATCCTCTGAACAAACACACGGCCGCGCCTGGCCGACCTCCTCCCTAGATAGCCTTCCCGACTCCGGAGCAACCGCGGCACCCAAGCTGCTGCAAGTTAGCCGGATCCGTCCCGGACCAGGGCCGGAGTCCTGGAGGCTGCTAATCTGCTGCGCCGGGTCTGACAGACCTCAGAGATGTCGGAATGATAGACATTGTGCTGCATTGTCGCGCTGCCCCCCTTCCAAATCAAATTTCCGCTTGGCCGTTCCGAGTTGTTTACATGTGCGAGCATCTGGAATATTAACATGCCCTTGAAAGAGTTTCCTGGCAGAACTCGAAGTCGTGACCACATTTTTTTTCTCTTTCTCTTGCTCCCTCTCTTTCTCTCCCTTCCTTTTGCTCTCTCTCTCTCTCTCTCTCTCTCTCGAGTTGTAGTGCCACGCAAAAGTTTGTTGAGGGCAGTGAACATGTCATGTGTCATTCGAATAGTGGTGTTAAAGGAATGATTTCAGAGTCCCTCACTCAGCTCAAAGGGCCCTACTTTTGAGCTGCTTGTTTCAAGTTGTGTGTGTGTGTGTGTGTGTGTGTGTGTTTTTTTTTTCATAAACACCAGGTTTTCATTTGTAGTTGGGAGGGTGCCGTGCTGACAGTATTTATAGTCTGGTGTTCTAACCAAAATGATCAGTGTACCACAAAATTACTTCCTCAGTCCCGACCGCAAAATAACAGGATACCTTCAATTGTGCGTATTTATTAATTTTAGCAAAGGGTTGCTAGTTTTATAAATAGCCAGCTGTACTCCTCCTGCTTGCCTCTAAAGCCGGCTGTGTAAACGCACTTTTTCTTGCTCTCTACCTCTGTTGGAAAGGGAGAGGACTCTGTGAATAAAGCTCTCTCTACACACACACACACACATGTCTGGCCTCGATTAAGGATTCTCTTCCACTGTGTAAGGGTTCAGGGGTGGAAGGTGAAAGGTTGGACTGTGTTAATGGCTGAAGTGGGGGGTCCTTTCTGCTTGGCTGGCCATCAGCTAACCTCACCCCACCAACACCCCCCACCCAAACTATGTGTAAGTCACTGTCTCAGCCATGTTCATACACACATACACATACACATACACACACACACACACACACACACACACACCAACCATTACCATACACATAAGGAAGATCAGGCTATACCTAACCCAACATGCAAATCTGCTCCTGGTACTGACCTTCGTTATCTCTCGCCTTGACTATTGCAATGCCCTCTTAACAGGTTTTCCAGCCTGCGGCTGCATGTCTGGTTTTCAACCAGCCAAAAAAAACACGTCACACCTCTGTTCACTGAACTCCACTGGGCACTGTGGCACTGAAGACTCCATCGTAGTTCTTGGAAATGACACTCACCAGTGGCTTTCCAGTACTGTGACCTTTAGGTGTGCTTATGTGAATGTGTGTTTGTCTGCATATGTCTGTGTATGTATTTCTGCATGTGTACATGATGTTCAATACCGTGTGTATCGGCATCGGGTGTGAGTGTGAGTATTTGTGTGTGCTTGAGTGTGTGTGTGTGTGCATTCACATATGTGTCTGTGCAAAGGGCCCATGTTTAAAGACGCCTTGGTGTTTGTTTATGTGTGTTAATGTTGTGTTTATCTCTCTGTGCTGTTCCCCATATGTGTGGTTGTGTTTATTGAGTGTTTTTACCATTACAAGTGATCAGGATAGGACAGATGTGTGGTTGTGAGTGTGTGCAGGCATGCTTGTGTGTGTGTTTGTGTGAATGTGTGTGTGTGTGTTTGTGTGAGTTCAGCAGGGTCCCAGGCCTCAGGCACACTTGGGGCCATGAATCACAGAGATTTCAGCAGCGGGGAAAGTAAGAGAGAGGTGGTGGGGGGGGGTGGGGGGACAGAGAGAGAGAGAGAGGGAGAGAGAGAGAGAGAGAGAGAGAGAGAGAGAGTGCACTGTGACACACTACTTGCACATGGGTAAGAGCTTAGTGCTGCAAAAAGCCAACACTGCGGAGACCTTGAGATAACACACACAGTTTTGGATTTCTGGAGGAGGTTAGACATGTTCTGTGTGTCTATACCTGAGCTGTGTGTGTGTGTGTGTGTGTGTGTGTGTGTGTGTGTGTGAATCTTTTTCACTCTGGTGTGTGCTTTTATTCATGACAGTACAGAAGTTGCTGTTTTTGGCTGCAGCAGCTATACAGCCATATTTATATATACTTAGGAGTCAGTCAACATATTTGGATTTCAAGCACTGTGAGTGTGTGTGTGTGTGTGTGTGTGTCTGTGTCTCTGTGTGTGTGTGTGTGTGTGTGTGAGTGTGTGTGTGTGTGTGTGTGTCTGTGTGTCTGTGTCTGTGTGAGTGTGTGTGTGTGTGTGTGTGTGTGAGTGTGTCTGTGAGTGTGTCTGTGTGACTGTGTGTGTGTGTGTGGGTGGGTGTGTGTGCCTGTGTGTGTGCCTGTGTGAGTGTGTGTGTGAGTGTGTGTGTCTGTGTTTGTGTGTGTGTGTGTGTGTGCACGAATGTGTGTGTGCGCGCACATGCACGAATGTGTGTGTGTGTGTTTGTGTGTGTGTGTGTGCGCACATGCGTGCATGCATCCATGAGTGCGTGCATCCTTGCGTGTGTGTGTGTGTGTGTGTGCACCCGTGCGTGCGTACATGCATGAGTGTGTGTGCGTGTGTGTGTGTGTGTGTGTGTGTGTAATAGCAGTGGCCTAGTTGCGCAATCAACATTTGCTTTGCTTCTCAGCCTCTAGAGCTTCTAAATCTCCACTCCATCATGTTGTTGATATGAGCCATTTGCTTGAAGCATGAAACATAGCCTTGCATGTGCGCAGTGCATTTCCATACACCTTAATGGCCATTTTGAGACAAACTCACACATGTTACACGCTTTGCTACATTTCATTGGTCCTCAGTATAGTGTGGAGGTGAAGGGTTTTTTTTTTTTTTTTTTTTTTTTCCATGAAATACTCCTGGCCATGTTGAATTTCTGCTTTTCATTC
>PYXC01001933.1:1397500-1402500 GCA_015244755.2 Tenualosa ilisha | reverse complement strand
CCAAACCCTTGAACCCAAGGCATCCTGAATCAGTCAGACACAGCCCACAAATAAACACACGTTCTATCACACTGTTCTGCTCTACCCACTCAGATCTCCTCAATATCTCTTTGTGTTTGATGAGCTCAAGTGGATCCAACAAGGCCTGCCTCCCATCTGCCATTTGAGGTCAGATCAGTGCAGGCCAGCTAAGCAAGTCTGCAGTGTCTGAAATATGGCAATGCTCTTGTGGTTATTCATCCCTATGCACATCTCTCTGCATTGAGGGACCTGCACTTTTGCCTTGACTTAACCTTTGACCTGGATGGAGTTTGGAACATCAGCTCACCATCATTCCCTTTCATTGTGAAACCCTCAAAGCACGTAATGTACATCTCCACAGCAATGGAAGCACTCCTGCATGGTGTATTTGTGTTATATATCTGTCCCGTGTTGGATCCCCACACATAACCTCTAAGTAGACCAGTGCCTGTGTCAGGGGAGAAAGGCTCCTGAAAGGTGCCTTGTGTATGTGTCCTGTGTCACACTCAAATTCTGGACCTCTTGGCAGACCATATGGAACTCTTGTTGAAAACACACAGTGTATGATTCATACCTGTTCCAATAGATTAATGTATAATAACAATAATAATAATCACCATCATCATCATCATCATCATCGCTCTCTTGACTCTGTCTTGACTCTTCAGAGACTCTTCACTTAAGCGGACTCGTCAAGATCACTAGCTGTCATTATCATAGTTATTGTTATAGTTCCCATTTCAGATGAGAATGGCCCTTCATTCATAACACAGCTTGTGCCTGTTGCATGGCTCCTGTTACATGCATACTGTACCCTAATACTGTATATTCACTGCTGTTATGTGGTAGTAGATTGATGATAGTGACTCTGGCCACCAGCCTTCCCTAGTTCCAGAAATGTCTAGCTCGGTGTTAACTGCTAGTGACAGACTTTGGCAAGCAGCTCACAGGATTGCCAAATGAAATATTCAGAAGTGATCATCCACTCCCAGTGTCTTGTTGTTGTCATCTGGTGACCTTGTGTGCTGGGGAAGTCAGTCAGTGTGGTGTTGAGTGTTAAAAGCCAATTAGTGGATCGCAACAGCCATGCTGAGGGAGGCATTAATCAGTTTGGCTGACTGGAATATCAGTGGTGAAAAGCTTGGAAGCTTCCAATCTGGTTGTGTTTTTGTGTGTGTGTGTGTGTGTGTGTGTGTGTGTGTGTGTGTGTGTGTGTGTGTGTGTATTCTCGTGTGTTTGCATTTAAATGCTTATTATGTGTTTCAGACACAGGAAACACTCACAGGCGCATCCACTCTGAGCAAATGGAGTGTGCCAGGGTCCCGCTGCTAGCCCTGAGCCTCTGAGCGCAGGAAACAGTCTTGCCACATCTCATAAATGTTTCACCTCTACTGGCCGCCGCTTGGCCCCAGCAATGACAGCATCCCTCTCTGGGTGGCACAAGGCAAAGTGCGCGTGCTGCGCTCCGTGTTGTGTGTGAATGAGGGCAGACTTGCAAACGAACGAACGCTCCCGCGCGCTCAGGGAAGCTTCTTTTTTAGTTGTTTGCTGGCCCGACCGACACGGCTCAGACAGGACACACAATTCCCAACATGGAGATTTGGGCAGCCTGGCAGCCTCCAATGCCACTGTGCATCCCCCCCCCACCCCCTATTTTTTTTTCTGTTGCTCACCGCTAGATCCTGGACCACACGCTTGCCAGAGAGAGAGAAAGAGAGAGAGACAGAGAGAGACAGTGTGTTTGAGAGAGAGAGAGGGAGAGAGATGGGCTTGCTGTCTTGTCTCTCACAGTGCAAGCTAAACATGTTTACCATTAAAATCTCTTCGTCTGTCTTTTCCTCCCCATGCCCCCCCCTCTCTCTCTTTCTCTCTCTCTCTTTCTCTCTCTCTCTCAGTTCGCCTCCTGTGTTTTCTTCAGGGTCATTGGACTGTGCCACCAGGTATATAGGAACACCTGTGCATATGCACACGGGGGCATGTGTTTGTGTGTCTGTGTGTGTACTGTATGTGTGTCTGTGTTTGCATGTATTCCTATGTGTGTGTATGTGTTCCTGTGTGTGGGTGTGTGTCCAGGGCCCTCGTGTCCCGGCCTTCTTTGTGCCTCTGAATGTGTTTTTCATCTTGATCTGGTTAACCTGCGACCTGCCTCCTTTTTTTCCCCCTGGCTGAAAAAAAGCAACATCCTGAATAAATATTTGAGCTGCAGTGTGTGTGTGCCGTGCCTTCCTTACAGACCTTCCTGCACTGTGTCAAAGGAGATTAATGTAGATGTTCTAATGCACTGGGTAGGAGGCTTGCGCGTGCACACACACACACACAAACACACACATACATACACACACACACACACACACACACACACACACACACATACATAGACATGCACATACACACTCATAAATACATACAAGCAGCAAATAAACACACACACACTCTCTGATACACACTCTCATTCATAGACACCTACACACACACACACACATACACACACACACACACACATAGACGTGCACATATACACACATAAATACATACAAGCAGCAAATACACACACACACACTCTGATACACACTCTCATTCATAGACAACTACACACACACATACACAGACATACACACATACATACACAAAACCAGTCACCCATACATAAGCACAGGCAAATATGCAGCATACAATTCTTCTTCACAGTTGAGAGAGAAACAGACAGTCTATGAGGAGGTGAGGTGTGTGAGACGCAAAACACGTAAAGAATGGTGTGAGAGTGAGAGATTAATTTAAAATGACATAACTCTTCACATACAGACTGATGAGTGGAAGGTTGGTTTTGGCATACTGTAACACCCCAGGGCCTTTCCTCTCATGACTCATCAGTCCTCTGAAGTGGCCAAGTGGAGTAACACACTTTAGATCTGGGGTCTCTAACAGGTAGCACAGGTAGCGACCAGTAGCTCCCCATCTCCTAAAGAGCAGCCCTCCAAAGGACCAGATGGAATGTAAATAAATCTCATAACTTTATCACAAAAGATAATAAACCTCTTAAAATCTCTATGAAATCAAATATAATCATTTTGCCTTCCTTGTCTGGTCCAAAATTATTCTTTCCCAGTTTTACAAACTGAGTTGATATTTTAACGTCTGCTTAATTTGTCCTGAAATGGAGTCCATCTGAAACACTTAGAACAAAACGAGTACACAAGAGCAGCAGGGAAAGTGAAAGTGAGACGCTCAACTGGGAGCTGAATGTAGACCTGTCTTTAGTTTTCTCCCACCAGGTGCATGTTTATTACTTAGGCTATTTTACTCTACTTTTCTTTTCAAAAAATACAGTTATTTAAAACAAAACTGCATTGTAGTTTTTTGCATATTAAGGAGGCTATAATTGCACATCACACATTTCTGTGTATCAGTCACTCAAAATTGAATGCAAGCAAATGCATTTTTGGTCTCTCTTTACAGTTATTCAAACTAAATTGAATATTGCAGTATTATGCTCACTGAATTATTAGGCCTATTGCACAATATTTACAAACTGAATGACTATGCATTATATGTTGACAGTGGCTATTTCAGACAATGCATGTGTTTTTTTTTAAGTTTAAGTTGGGTGTAGATTTTGCATAGGCCTGCACCTATTAGACAACCATTAAAACTCCATTAAAATCCCATTAAAACCCTGTAGACTTATATTTGAATGCCACAGCACCAGGCTGTGTGTAAGATGGAAAATTATGTAAAAATCTATCCCTAGAACTAGAATTATTCTTGTGGAATAGCCCTCTGCCATGTTGATTTTGTCGAAGTGGCTCTCAGGAGGAAGAAGTGTGGAGACCCCTGCTTTAGAGTGACATTAATATTGGCCATCGAAAAAGTCGATATATGTATATATGTAGATACATGTATATTTTGTGTGTAAATGCAGGTGGGAGGAGACACACCAGTTGATGCCTTCCATTGGACAATACCTGGGCTTGTTTTGATGCGCCTGTCTGATTGGATGAATATTGTGACAAACCCTTCATTTGTTTGTACTCTGTGTAGCTGTGAGAGAGAAGGTTAAGTCATTGTGTGCATGTCCAGTACAGTGTAAGTGTAAGTGGTCTGAAGTATGCTTTGCTGGAAACAAACATGGCAGGTTGGAAAGACTGGAACAAGGGCAGTTAGTGTTAGTTTGTATAGTTGTGAAAGAGAAAGTCATGTCATTGTGTGCGTGTGTGTTTGTGTGTGTGTGTTTGTACTTTGTGTGGTTGTGGGTGAGAAGGTTCAGTCAGTTTTGTGTGCATGAGCGTGCATGCACAGTGTGTGTGTGTGTGTGTGTGTGTGTGTGTGCATGTGTGGGTTTGTGTGTGTGTGTTTGTACTTTGTGCAGTTGTGAAGGAGAAGGTTAAGTCATTTTTGTGTGTGTCCGCATGCATGTACAGTTTGTGTGTGTGTGTGTGTGTTTAGTGTGTACTCTGTTTAGAGAACACGGATATGGCCCAGTTCATTGTGCTGGACAGTGGAGTCATTGTGTGAGACTGGCTATTACACTGGATATGGAGATAGTCTGTCCACCTAACCTACCAACCTTCACAAGGAGGGTCAAAAACAGCAAGTCAGGGTGACTGAGTGTGTGTGTGTGTGTGTGTGTGTGTGTGTGTGTGAGTATAAAGATGTCATGGACATGAGAAAGCAAAAAACAAAAGAGAGAGAGAGAGATTAACACCCTAATCCCCTATCCCAAAGGCAAGGAGCCACACACCATTCAAACCACAGCACCTCACTCAACTCTAAATACACACACACACGCGCGTGTGCGTACACACGCACATGAACAATCATCATAAGTGATGTACAGTGTCCCACCACATCCTAACCAAGAAGCCACAGCAACAACAGCCAGAGACAAACAGGCACACTTACACACTCAAACACTCACACACACACACACACACACACACACACACACACACAACAACGAGCCATCCAGACCACCACTTTTA
>PYXC01001933.1:1390000-1395000 GCA_015244755.2 Tenualosa ilisha | reverse complement strand
CAATGTAAACACAATCATTACATACATACATTAGTACTTTAACTTGAGACACTTTATCCATAATCAGGTAAGCTACCACAGTGATGACATAATCAGGTAAGCCATCACAGTGTGATTTTTAGCAAATCCCAAAAATGGGCCCATTTCACAACAACCATTTTTCCAAGAAGTTGCAGGGTAAGCGCAGGCGTTACAGAATCAGACCTTTATTGGATGTAATTAATAACATCTGTATTTTCCCTGCGACTTCCTGGAAAAATGGCTGCCTCGAAATAGGCCCATTGTCATAATTTAAATGAATTTTATTTATTATCCAAAATAGTCCTTAATACTTCAGTGACCATAATAATAGGCCCATTTCACAGCAGCCAATTTTCCAAGAAAGAGGCAAGGTAAGCACAGGTGTAATTACTGTAATGACAGTTAACAAGATTTTGATTCAGTCAAGGAGAATCAGATCCTTACTAGATGTCATCAATATGTCATTAGTAACACCTGTGGTTACCTTGTCACTTCCTGGAAAATTGGCTGCTGTGAAATGGGTTCGCCAATTTTAATCATCAGTTTTCTTTTTTTTCTCAATAATTTTTTACGTCATTTTTTCCTATTTTTCCTGCTCTTTGCCTTTATCTTTTTAAAGAACACTGAACTGCCTCCTTGTACGAGATGCGCTCTGTATGGGCAGTCGTAGCGTAGTGGTTAAGGAACCTGGCTAGTGTGCAAGTAGCCTGAAAAAGATGGGTTTGAATCCCAGCTACCACCATTGTGCCCTTGAGCAAGGCACTTAACCCTCAGTTGCTCTAGGGGAGACTGGCCCTTAACAATTGATAGTTGACAAAGTTGTAAGTTGCTTTGGATAAAAGCGTCTGCTAAATGTAAAATGTATGTAAATAGACTTGCCTTCATGTCTGGCTTGCAATGACAATGCTAATGGCAGATGTGATCCATTAGCTGCATCTCACACAGTAAAGCCAACTCTTTGGTCAGCTGTTTGAGAAGTTCAACACAGGCAGGGTACAGAGACACTTGTTTTCATCTGATGTTTTCCTTCAGTTAATGTTCAGTTTGTTCAGTTAATGTTCTCTACTGGTTCACATAATGATTTTTTATTATCCCAACCTCAATTTGGAGTCTTTTCTTTCTGCCCTAACCTTCTCGTTCTCTGTCCGCACAGGTAAGATTTTCAAGTTCTGCACCATGTTGCAATGAACCTAAATGAAACAAAGTCACCCAGGGCCAGCTCCAGCCCTTCTGCTCCCCTAGGTCAGATTTGAGTTTTGCCCCCTCCTTCCTTTCTGGAAATACAAGTTAAAAAACTGAAGAAAAAAAAAGAAATGCATTGCAATGCCCCCCTGAAATCTAGTGATTGGCCCAGGTTGCCTATGCCAGAAAGCGGCCCTGACCCTACCATTTCTATCTCCAGTTCAGGATTTGAAACTCTTTTGACAACCTTCCCCAAACTCACCAATGACAGTAATGATGTTGACATTACAACACAAGGCTAACAGGCTAGTAAAGGCATTATGAAGCCTCAGTTACAAATGGTTCCTACAAATCCTTGCAAAAAGTGAATGACATGGGACGATCCATGCCATAGTTTACCCCTGCGTCCCACAGACAAACCAAATGAGCACAACTGTTAGTGGTGGATCACTCGGCTCATACGTTGAAGAAGAACGCAGCTAGCTGTGAGAATGAATGTGAATTGCAGGACACGTTGATCATCGGCACTTCGAATGCACATGCGGCACGGGTCCATCCCGAGGCCATAGTTTTACTTTGAGGAAATTTGACATATGGTCATTTTCTCGTGACCTTGATCAGAGGTAGACGAGATATTGACCTTGTGATAGCTTAACCTACATGACAACTTACTGCAACTCATTGCTTTCTTTTGCTAGTTTTGATACATGCATATGTGTGTGTGTGTGTGAAGGCCTACTTGTCCATATTCAGAGTTATCTATATGTGTGTGTAAGTGTATGTATTTCATGAGTGTGTGTGCATGCATGTGTGTGTTTGTGTGTGTGTGTGTGTGCATGTGTATGTGTGTGTGAGTGTGTATGTGTGTTAGCATGTGTGTGCATGTGTGTGTCTGTGTGTGCATGTTGGTGTGTGTGTATGTGTGTGTCATGTCTACAATGTAATTGCAACAGTGCTGGCTTCGCAGCAGAGGAAGTGTTTGGCTTTGACAATGAGATCCCCAGGAATGCACAGCTCCACAGGCCAAGTGGGCGTGTCACTGCCCTGGGGTCGGAAGCCAAGTTTGGTTTGTGTGTGTGTTTGTGTGTGTGTGTGTGTATGTGTGTGTCTGTGTGTGTGTGTTGGCCTGGCCCCTTCAGTGCCTCAGGGGATGGCTGCACTCAGTGAAGGGCTGTTTTTCAGTGCTGTAAGTATGTGTGTGTGTGTGTGTATGTGTGTGTATGTGTGCATGTTTGTGTGTCTGTGTGTGTCTCTCTGTGTGCGTGTGTGTGCATGCGTGCATCTAAAGCTGTGTGTCAGCATGTGCAAATGTACTGTAGGATGTGTGTGTATCTGTGCAAGTCGCTTTATATGTGTGTTTGAACTGAAGGTGTGTGTTGCATTATTGACGACATCGCTAACTGCAAATCATCTTTGTACTTTAATAAAACATGCAGAAAAGCTGAGTGCAGTCACATGACCATAGATGTGTTGCCCTGTGCATCTTGGGAAGGCTAAGGAGTCCAACTTCCAATTCACCACCCTGAATGCACCCCCATGGATGCACCCCTCACATAACAAGTGAGCTTCAGATCCTACCAGCATACAGACAAGCCCTTGTTTTGAATTTAGGGTGCCGAAAATTCCACTTGTAAATATTCCGCTCAGATATAATGGATGGCTCCAGTGAGTTCCCCTTATTGTAGGGCCGTGACAGGGAGAGATCTATCCCTTCAAATTATAAATGTTTTACTTGAGAGTTGGGGAGGGGACGAGAGTGCTTGCCTGACCATTTCTTTGTTGTTTTTCATGTCAACCGACTATATTCTGGAGCAGTGCAATCCATTTAGGCCGGGTGTTAGCACAATCTGTGCCCCTGATACCAGCCAGGCAACAAAGGGTGATAAGAAGTGCTTTCCGGGCGAGAGGAGGAGGGGAGGTGATCGGGGACAGTAGCTCTTTGTTTAAAGGCTGTGCTCGGTTGGATTCCATGGGCTTTTGGAGAATGAGGGAGTCTGGCTGGTGCTCGCTGAAACGTTTTGGCCCAGACTCAATTTCTATCTCCCTCCCTCTCCCTCTCTCTCCCCCTTCCCCTGTCTTTTAAATTAGTCTCTCGCTCTCTCTCTCCCTAACTTCCTTGCCCCTTTTACCCTTTCTTCTGTCCCACTGCACTGTCTCCCATCCTCCTCTTATTTTTGGGGGGTTTTATCTAAAGCTGTCTTTGCTCTGTGTGCTTCTGTGAGTCTCATGGCAGTGGCCCACTGGCTGAGGGTCCAAGTGGAGTCCATTGAGGACAAGGCTGGTGGGTGCCCGGTGGGTTCTTTACCCAGCTTGCCACTCACTTGTCCCAGTGTTGAGTGCTGAGGGCTTGCATGAGTGGTTAGAGCTCAGCATGAGGGCTGAGAGTCGTAACGTTACTTTGGGCATTGTCGCATTCCCCTCCACACACACACACACACACCACACACACACAACACACACACACACACACACACACACACAAACACACAGGCCCCCCAACGTCTGACCCAACAGGGTGCTCTGGAGTGGTGCCACCCGTGGTCAGTTGGCCTTCCAGACTGAAATGTTTCTTCTTCAGCCTCTGGCCCCTGCTAGCTACTCAGCTGCACTTTAGCCTAACTTAAGGCCAATAGATTCAAGAGAGACAGACAGAGAATGAGGCAGGGAGAAAGAGAGAGAATGAGAGAGATCGAAAGAGAGTGAGAGAGAGAGATAGAGGGAGGCATGTGTGTGTGTGTGTAAAAAGACGTGCAAAAGTCTTTGAGTAATAGTGTTAGCCAACTAATGAGTGAAAACGTGCACACGTGGATTGAGACAGTGTTCGAGAGAGAGAGAGAGAGAGAGATTGTGAGGTTTTTTGTGAAGGTGCTGCTGGTAGTGAATGTGTGTGTGTGTGTGTGTGTGTGTGTGTTAGGGTGGGGGGGTTGGTGAGTACTGCACCAGATGTGCAGGGGAGTTTTGCAATATGTCATCTGCAAAAGGATGTCTGCTGGAGGCCAGGCTGCATGGAAGAGTTCACTTAGGAAATGCTCCGACTGCTCCCAGACTCAGGGGCCCCGCAAGGCAGAGAGCAGCGCAGCACAGCCACGTGACCCAGCCACCACAGCAGGCCAAGCAAGCAGCCAGAGAGAGAGAGAATATGAAAGAAAAGAGAGAGTGAGACTCATGGAGAGAGAGAGAGAGAGAGAGAGAGAGAGAGAGAGAGAACAAGTGAATGAAGGACAGGGGATATGAAAGAAAACAGAATAAAGGAGAAACAGAGAGAGAGAGAGGAAGAGAGAGAGAGAGAGAGACAGATAACTGCTGGTGCATGTTAATTAGTCCTACTCTAGCATTGGCCAAACTGTGCCTATAAGCCCTGCTGTGCTCTCCAGTGAGTCAGTGAAGAGAAGGGCTGTGTGTGGATTCAGAGGTGCCCTGGTGCCGGAGCATAGAAAGGCACAGGTTACTGAATCACCCCAGTCCCAGGATGCATTGTGTCTCCTGCTCTTGGGTCTGTGGTTAATAGTTGTGTGGATATTGAAAACACACACACACTTCTGTGTCAGTGGAATTAACTCTGGTTGGCTTGTTGGAGTTGCTTACATTTACGCATTTAGCAGACGCTTTTATCCGACTTACATTTTGTCAACTACTTCAGGGCCAGTGTCTCCTAGAGCAGCTCAAGGGCACAGCTGGGATTCGTACCAACAATTTCCAGGCTACTAGCATGCTAACCAGGTTCTTTAACTGCTATGTCACCACATGCAAGTCGCTCCGTTGCCTTGGTGTGTTTGTGACGACAGGCACTCCAGGAG
>PYXC01001933.1:1372500-1387500 GCA_015244755.2 Tenualosa ilisha | reverse complement strand
CATTTTATATGGGAGGTTTTTGTTTTGTCATCTGAAAACAAAACAAAAAAGTATAGAGCTCTTATTTCCCTCGACGATGCAAAAAAAAAAAAAAAAAAAAAAGACAAAAAGGAAAGGCTAAAGAAAAACCCCACGGAACACAGGCAAGCAGACTGGAAGTGTTGCTTACATGAGAGAATTAAAAGTTCTCACTGGCTAAACACTCATAGTCAAAAAGGCTGCACCACGGAACAGAAGGAGATGAAGTCACAGCATTCTGGCGAGGGGATGGAATGTTCCCTTCCTGTGTGTGTGTGTGTGTGTGTCTGTGTGTATGTGTGTGTGCGTGTGTGTGTGTGTGTGGGGGGGGGGTGATGATTGAGAGCAAGCTCAGAAGACCAGGGGAGCCAGTGGTCCGACTCCCCCTGAGCCACAAAAAAAAGGACAGCTAAAACGATAAACAGAAAAACAGGACAGAGAGAAAAAATAGAGAGAGAGAGAGAGAGGAAGAGAGATAGACAGAGAGACGGACACTGAGCAGCTAAGAGATTCACTCACTGGTGAATCAGATGGAATGGAATGTGGCTCGAGAGGGACGTTCAAACCCATCCAGAGATTTCTGACAGGGCTACGCGGCACAGCTGTACATGTCAATCAAATCGAGGGGATGTAGCATTTTTTTTTGAGGGGGGGGGGGGGGGTCTGCTGTTCTGAGACTGCAGCAGTGAATAGTGACTGAATGACTGTGGGGTTGTTGGTAGCAGACATACAGGGGACTAAATGAGATCTCCAAACTAAAGGACAAAGTCCAAATGTTGGCACCCCACTCAAACGGCGCAGAGACACCAGAGAAAGAGGTATTTTTATTGCCTAGCTACACTTCTCCAAATCAAGTGCTTGTACTAAAAGACCTTTCCACGTCCTCATCTTGTCCACCACCCACAATTGTTAGCCAAAAAATATATATATAATCTATATTCAACTCTCTATACATACATGTATATGTATATAGATATATTCATATGTTTGTGTGTTTAAAATATCATTATCACACTGTACCATGCAATTTCCAGGACATTTTGAACTCACCTAAAGATTGCTAGATTCTTGCAACTATTTACAACATGTAACCTGCATAGATCAGTTTCTAATATTATCGACAAATTGTTGACATGTTAGCAACTTCCCTAACTATGCAAGCCTCACCACTTGTCACTATTTTGGCACCTATCCACAAGTTAATCTGCAAAAAATGTAATTCTCCTTATACATTCAAGACTAAGAACAGTAGTGTTTCTCGTTTTTTTTTCTCGGTATGGTTCGGCTTGGTGCAACAAGACACGTACGGATAGACAATGTGCAGAGCGTGTGTGTGTGTGCGTGTGTGTGTGTGTGTGTGTGTGTGTGTGTGTGTCTGTGTGGTGGCAGAACAGAGTGACATTCGCATATAAGAAGTGAAAAATACAGACAGTGGATTTCTGCCACTTAGGCCTCCTATCAAAATAAAGGTGTCGTACCTTCTCAAACATTTTGTCTTCTGACTATCTGGTGCACAATGAAAAATTCTTTAAAAAAAAAAGTGGAAGTGTACTCCTTTGGCAATTTATCCGGAATACCTTATAAGCCAATAACATACATTACAAGAAAATAGATACAATTTTATGACATACACACATTCACACTCTGTCTCTCACTCTCTCTCTCACACACACATACACAGCTGAGCAGCAAAAATATTAGATTATGTTTGGTATATATTAAGTCTAGTAGACTACAGGGACATGGGCTTCACAAACAGTGAGGGGATTGGTTTTGCCATCGTCCATAATACTGTGCTTTTGTCCACTAGGGTGGGGGTTAGATTATGCTAAAAGGTTAGTCTAAAAGGTTAGGTGGCCTCAATCAATGATTACCTTACTCACACCACCTCCTTCCCCAACCACCCAACTCTGGGAAATTTAGTCTAGTTTAATGTTATGTTGTTGTTTATGCAACGTATACTCAAGGTACATGTTTATCTGTCTCCTGTGGTCAATAGGATCCAAAACCTCAAGCAATCGGTTGTTAATCCCTTGACTAAGTTCACATCAGGGCAAGACATGCATATTTCAGAGGATGTGGGGAACCTAGTTAATTGTTGTACAAAAATATTTAAATAACAAAGAAAAATCAATTTCTTTTCTAAAACAACACATTGAGACTCTTTTAAAGGTAATTTAGCCCTGTCAAAGAACGGTATAGCCTATGACCATAGTCTCCCTACTGGCTACAAATGGGACCAGAGCTTTCCAGCTTGCGTTAGCTCTTCGGTCTTAACACAAGCTCTCACTATGTGCTTGCAGTGGAAGGTAGCACATGCTTTGTGATGGTGATATTTTGACTCTAACGTATCATTTGCTATAAATTCACAGCGTTCTTTAGCTAAGTGAGATGCTATGTTTAATCGACTGTGTTTTTTTATCTGTTACTTCTAGCATGGGCATTACTTTTTTTTTTTTTCAAAAAACAACAAAAAAAACAAAATACATGTTTGAAGATTAAAGAAAGACTCCAATACCTGACACTGTAGTGACACAAATTGTGAGAATTTTGACTTGTAGCCAAAATGCGTGAACGTACAAAGGCTTCTGCGCCTTCTGGCACCGAAAAACAACAGCAACGGCATCCTCATAGTTCTCATCTGCACTTGTGAAAAACAGGATTGTGAAGTAAGCAAGTTTTTTGTTTTTTGTTTTTTTCCTGGCTAATCTATGCAATGTTGCCACTGATCTTTTGAGATGTCTCACTATGACGCTAGGAGCTGCATCCAGTCTGAACCCTTGTGAATAAGTACCATGATTGGAGGACCTCCAGCAGTGTATAGGTGGAGGGCTTGGTAAGGGTAAGGCTGGCATTGTGGGTGGCACGTATCCTCTTTGATTCCTCCTCTGCCAACGCAGAGTCTGTCTGTCTACCATCGGGCCCCAAAATGTCTCAGGCGTTCTGCCACCACGGCAGCTGGCCATCATGAAGCCTGCTTGTCCAAGCCTACCCCAGTTTTTCCCAGAATCCCCGCCACTCCGGCCTTGGCAGCGGCAGGCGCCTTGCAGCGGCAGCCCGGGCGCTGGGCTCTGTCGTAGCACTTCTGCGAGAGTTTGGCGCAGCCCACGGCGGGCAGGTAGCACAGCAGACAGGGCAGCGCCAGAGAAAGTGCCGCCATGAAGGACCAGCGGGTGCAGCGGTGCGCTGGCCCGCACGAGCAAGGCCGGTCAGCGCACGAGCCCTCCTCGCCATCCTCATCCTCGGCGCAGTGGTAGAAGACACCCTTGACCAGGCACATGCAGGTGGCGGCGTCCACCAGGCTCTGGGCGGAGCACAGGCATGCCTGGTGACACACCCAACACGAGGGCAGCGCTCGCGGAAGCGTGCACTCTGTGCATCGGCATTTACCGCAGCGCTCGCACAGCAGCAGGTGCTTGGCCTCGGCGGGCAGCAGCGAGCCCACGGGCCCGTTTAGCGCCGACCCGGCCGTTTTCAGGTCCGCGGGCTTGGCGCTGAGCAGCTTGGCCTGGAGGCCACCGGTGCTGCCGGGGACTCGGCCCAGGGAAGCAGCAGCAGCTGGGGGAAGGGAGGAAGAAGAAGAGGAGGAGGAGGTGGAGACGGAGGAGGCGGTGGTGGTGGTGGTGGTGGTGGTGGAGGCCGAGTCCAGCACCGGGGTCGGGGCGGCGTGGTCCAGCAGGCGCTGGTCGGAGGATGTACTGCTGCTGGAGCTGATCGAGCTGGGGCGGCCGCTGAAACTGATCCAGGGGTGAGTGGAGTCCTGCGTGTGTGTGTTCGAGTGGTGGTGGTGATGGTGCTGTTGGTGTTGATGGTGGTGCTGTTGGTGGTGGTGGTGGTGGTGGGCATCTGTCTGCCGGCTGGCTGCCAGGTGCTTGGGTTGCGCGTGTGGCTGCTGACACACGATGGCTGTGGGGCTGTCGATGTAATCATTCTCCACGTGCGACGACTTCATCTGGTGGATGGGGTAGATGGCGAGGGGGTGCTGCAGGCGGCCGTAGGGCACATGGCTGTCCAGCAGGGGCTGCACCATGATCGAGGACGAGACGCCGGGGATGTGGTGGGGCACTCTGGACTCCATGGGGCTCGGAGCGGTGTCCCTCACACGTCCAATGGGGAGCTGCGCTGCACCTGGCGGTCAGTGCTGGGGGAGAACAGAACAGAACTGTGGTCAACCAATCATGTATGGAAGAACACATGACTCCTGAATTTCCTACAAGATAAATAAAATATCTATCCATTTATCTAGACTAGGCCTCTTACTGTTACCTCTTTCAAATGTCTGTTTACAGTTCACTGATTCCAATATAGATATTGGCTCTAAAAAATATATGAATATTTGTATGGCATATCCAAATATCACATCAGCTTCGGAGATGTAAAATGATGCATGCTCTAGCTTAGTTTCTAGAATGAAAGCTGTTGTCAGCAATGTTACAATTTCTAGCTAACCACAGTCGACCTAGTCACTTGGTCCATCCCATCCATTCTGTGCAGTGAACAAACACAATGATTGGCAAACGGGGATGTCAGTCTTTTTGGATGTTTTTTCTGATTGGTTGATACCACTTGAACTAAGTGAAATATTTGCTGCTCATGTCAGAACCAAGGGAAGTCCCAGTCCCAGTGCTGTCTTGTGGCAACCATCATACTAAATCAACTAGCCTAAAGAAATCAGAGCAACTTTAAGACCCTTCATTAAAACATTCAAATCCTTACAAGCCTTATAAAACGGTTACAGCTACCAACACTCAAAACATTTGTTCTGCCATCCTCCATATGTAGCAAGCGCACAAGTAAAAATAGCAAAACGTGTTTGCCAAGTGACTGAAGTCCATTTTAGAATCCTAAACCACAGTGAGGTACTTCAAGGCAACACGGTGGATAGGCTACCATGTGGACACCGATCACTGAAGATAACAGAGCTGAGGACCGGCAACCGACATGACTCATACTCTGACTTACAGAGTTATCTAATTGCAGGGGGAATATTTTCACACATTTTGTTCTGCCGACTCTGTATCATATACACCTAACTGATAAACATGACAAAATTAATGTGCAATTCATCGATTATTACCGTGCAACATTTTTCTGTGATTTCTACGCCTCGTTCAATACATTATTTCTGCATGATGAATAAGCTTTTGATACTTATTTTTGTGGTTGAATGGTTAAATAATTGTGATCAGACATTTCCATAGCGTCTTTAGTGTTAGAATAAAAAAAACAATGCATAGGCCATCTATTCTATTTCAATGCAAAATGAGGCTATCCTATGGTCTAATGTAGTGTATGGTTCTGTAATACACAAACATGTACTTTATGACCTTTAGCAGCCGTTTGCAAAATGACATACCTTTCTAAGGATATGAAAACTTTGTTATAATTTTAGAGATTCGAAATCACAGTTTAGCCTACAGTGTACGTTGTCAGTGTCCACGGCCTTATTGGCAGATTGGTTATGTAGTCTTAAGGGAAATATGGCGATTTAACCACACGAAAGGATAAACCTGTTGCGACACAGCCTATTTGGCAAACATACGGGATGTGAATACAACCAGCTCTCGGTAGCATTAGAACAGTGCTCTACAGATGTTGACGGCGCTCTCTACCCCCTACGGTTTGACTGGTTCAGAAGCATGCTATCGGGAAAATAGGTGGGCTAAATTATCTGGCGTCGTTGCTTTACTGTAATATCTCTGGACTTCTATCGCTATGTACGAGTTGTAATTCGTAGCTATGACTCATTTCGACTTTTAAAAGGAGACTACGGTCTACGGTACGTTGAAGACGATGGGCTCATAAACGCTCCGCACAACGCATCAAGTGAATTGATTATTTAATCGAGTGGTTTTTATGTATCTAGATTAGTTACAGAAAAGGATAACACCCTTTGACCTCTGCTCATGACTGGCAAACGCAAAATCTGCAGCACAGACGCGTAGCGCAATGGTCCGCGATACAACGCGAACAGCCAACTGCCCATAAAAATGGCACCAGCATGTCCGTCACCAACTCGTCGTCTAGCAAAGCTTACGATTTTCGTCGAAAGGACCGAAGAAGAACATCGAAAGTACACTATTTTTATTCTGTACGCCAATTACAGTCGTTCGCCCTAACCGCGCAACGTTGATACGGTTGGATCTTTGGTTAAGAATTGACAAGGAGCATAAAAACAGGTCCATTTTAATGCAAAAGAACGAGGGACATAGGCTATAACGCTAGATCAGCATAATATCTATAATAGATTAACAATCCAAAAATAAGCGTCTTCTTATCGGGAATAAATTCGTTCCACGGATGTACAGCAAAAAGCATTTAGGAAACTTACCAGTTTAAAGAAATAAGGCATTTCCTTGTTTGGTAAATGCAACGTCTTAGTTGTATATTCCAAAAGATACAAATCCAAGGTAAAACCGTGTAAGGAAAACCTTGACCACAATCCGTTCGAAGTGCACTGCAGTGGGGACGCTGGGTTTTTGATACGATGTTGCAACTACATGAGGAAAATGGCTTTTTATGAATGGGAGGGTGAGACACGTACTGCGCAGATGCCTTGACAGATTTTTTTGTGAATGGGAGGGCAGAGGAACTCACAGCGCAAATGCAGCGGTTACTTTTTTATGAATGGGAGGACTCCGAATTTCATTGCGCAAGCGTGTAACCAGAATTTCATGAATGGAAGAATGGGAGGCTTTTCGTCACAAGGGCAATGTCGGAGAGGATTACATGAATGAACCAGCTCTGCGCCTCACGCCATGCTGCTTATTTCTGTATGTACTAACCCACTCATTCATTGAGGCAGACCCTTACTGAGCCCCGCGATCCAAATGAGCATTTTGCTTTTTCAAGTGACTTTGTGAACAATTGCAATTTGAAGCGCAAAGCAACTATAGAAAATGTCTGTCTATTTAAGGGCCAAAATAATGATTCATACTGCATATGCCTATGTGAGAGGGAAATAGTAATGAATCTGACTTAGCCTACAACACACATTATTGAGAAGTAGTTGAATGTTAAAAAATTTACATTGTATCATGTAAATTAAAGAAGGATAGTAAATACTTAGCACAGTGATTCAGCTACCAAAGAGAGCCTCGGTGCGGACGAATTGAATTATATAACATTCAGTGCCATGAGACTTAAACACTGAACCCGGATGGTGTTGGCTACATTTCGTCACTGCTAGTATCCTATTTGTTCAACTATGGATTAATCTTTAAACTCCGCATTGCCTGCACTTTACACTTGCCGTGAAAAACACGGTCAAGAAAACAACTCCTTCTATGGCTGGACCAACATATAGCTTTACTGGTCTGCGTCGCCTTGGCTTTAAAAAAAAGACGTATGGAAAAAGGTTCACAGCTAGCCTATTGAGCTGGCGAGCTGTAAAACGCGCGTTTATGATGTTCCGCAGTGAAACGCAAGCAGCAGTCTCCACAAAAGAACAGGATGTTGTTGATTTGTAACGAAACCACACGAAGGAAATGAGTGTGAATTTCCTTTTTAACATCCCACTGTCTGCGCTGCCCCCACAGAGCTCTCCCGGCCCGCGGCTTGACTAATGCTGTCAAAGGTTAATGGTGGGATCCTACATTAGGGCTCATTTCCATGACAACATTGCTTTCCTTTTAAAGAGAAATTTGAATTATTTCCAGACTGCAATCTAAAGAAAGCCTTTGTGTTAACATGTGACTGTTACAGCATGTAGGAGACACAGATGATTAAAAAAAGACTTAATTTGTTTATTTTTATTTGCTCATATTTCATAGATACCCTAAAAATCTAATGACTACAATTCAAAAATAGGTCTGGAACCCAGTTTGTGTTGAAATTGCTATACGAACGTCTCTGGCTTTTAAAGCAACTGACTAGAGAAGCTGTGACTTACTATTAATGCTGTTTTCTATTCAGCAAAATGACCTCCAACTGGAAATGGGATTAGCACTCCGGAAATAAAGCCTCCTTTCTCAGGGCCAGCACACAGAGAGCCATCACACTGTGTGAGCTACAGAAATCTCCTCCCTTGGCCCCATGCACTTACTGCTTTCTTTTCTCTCCAGCTCATCGCCATCCTCTCCCCCAGCTTTGAAATGGAGTCATATTCCTGACATATCCAAAGTTGTGTCTGTTAGTGAACAAAAAAATAGATGTGTGTGTATGCTCTGTAATCATGGAAATGTTGGAGGTGCTGTAAATAAAAAAACATTCCTCATTCTTCGCCATGACTCTTCTTATATGCTCTTTTCGTTTCACTTGACCTTGAATGAAACAGTTGACATGGGTTTGGTGGAACAAGGTGCAGAAAAGGTCTTGTTTTTATTCATTTGAGTAAGAATTCATTAAAAGACTCAGCTACTCAGCAGCTTGTTTCTCATTTCACAGTAGCACAGTATCAAAGATTCCATTTCCCTAGGAAAAAGTGATTTTTACATTTTTTTATGAGGTATCCATTTTAAGCAAAAAAAAAAAACCAAACAAACAAAAAAAATCAATCTTTCAATAGAACAAAACTATTCATATGGATCTTGTGAGGGAGCAAACAATCGAAAACTGTATTATCTTCTAAACTTCAGATGTAAGTTTTAACCATAAATGTTTTATGGACACAGGTTAGGGAGCCTTACTTTTGGAAGCAGAGTTTCTCACTTGCAGTGCAAGTCAGGGGAGGTGGTGAGAGTTGTGAACTGTGGCTGGAGAGGTGGGGCTGTGCGCGAGGCCGATCTGAACTGTACAGCCAGGTAGTTTCAGCTCCTCAAATATTGACTTCCTGGTGCTGTAGAAAGAGGGGTTTTCACAGGCTTTGTTTGTGTGCTTTGGAGTGGGGAAGGGTCTGCAAAGCGCAGGAAAAGAGCAGAGCACGTGGATGTGTATTTTTGGGTGGAGAGGTGCTTAGGTTGTGTGTGTGTGCGTGTGTGTGTGTGTGTGTGTGTGTGTCTGTGTGTGTGTGTGTGTGTGTATTCTTGTGTATCTCTCTGTGTGTGTATGTGTGCTTATGTGTGAATTATGTGCAGGTTTTTGTCTTGGAGCTTTTGTCATCATTGCTAGTATTGTGCAATGGCTTAATTTATGGCAGAATACAGAAAGGAGAAAAAAAATGGACTTGCTGTGAAATTCTTGGCACCTGTTTTGATACGCTGTGGCCCAGTTTGGGAGTGGAATAACTTCAATACAATAATCTCTCCACAGTAACATATTTTGGAACCAAAGCCCTAAGAAACCTGTGTCAAGTGAGAGATTTGTTGTAATCCTTCCAGAAGCGTCACCATACATACAACTGTCAGCTCATTTGTGGCTGCGGAAAAAAAAAAAAAAAAGACTATTTTTATCAAAGTGTTTTCCCTCTCAGGAAATGACTTGGTTTTCGAGTTAGCTAAGTACACACACCCAGGCCAGGAAGTGCTTGGTAGGTTATTTCATTGTGAGTACACTCATTAGTGTTCCATTCTAATCACCACCCCACTTAGGAGTCACACTCTTTTGGCGATCAATCGAAAGATAACGGGCATCCTGTTTTCCTACACCCATTATCAGCTAGGCTCCTTTACTACATGAAAAGGTGCATACAGTGTGTGTGTGTTTGCGCGCACACACACACACACACACACACACACACACACACACACACACACAACGCACACACTTGCACACGCACACATACAAACACATGTACACACACACGTACACACACACACACACACACACACACGCACGCACACACAAACACATGTACACACACATGTACACGTACACACACACACACATACACATACACACAACGCACACACATGCACATGCACACACACACTCACACACAGACACACATACACACACACACACACACACACATAGCTCTCCACGGCTGTATTATGCTACTGGTACTCTGGGAAGGCCCGCCACGCCACAGTAAGGCCCAGCATAGCTGATTGGAAAAACAGAAGATTTTCAAGAGCTGGCTTGGCTGGGTCTGGCTCAGATCACAGGGAGGGAGAATCTCTATCTCTCACTTCTCTCCATCTTTCACTTTTCTCTGTCTCTCGCTTCTCTTCTTGTCCTGTCTTTCTCTGCTCTCTGTCACTGTGCTCTGCATTTGTGCTTGTGTGTGTGTGTGTGTGTGTGTGCTTTATTCACATGCTATATGTGAAATAGAGAAAAGGGTGAAGAGCAGATATGTGTGTGTGTGCATGTGTATGCATGTGTATGTGTGTGTGTGTGTGTGTATGCATGTGCATTTGTATGCATGTGTGTGCGTGTGTGTATGCGTGTGTGTGTGTGTGTGTGTGTGTGTGTGTGTGCGCGCCTGACTAGGAAGCAAAGGAAGGAATGCATGCATATGTGCGTGTGTGTGTGTGTGGGTGCATGGTGTTTGTGGAATGTGAGTGGTCTCTACCAGGGTTGAGGGTGTGTGTATGTGGGAGGACAGGCAGCCGTGTCGGAGGGGGGAAAGCTGAGCTCTCGGAGTGGCTGTGACCCTTGACCCCTCCTCAGTGGGCTGACAGGGCCCTCTGTGACCCCGCAGCCCAAAGGACCCACCAGCACTGGAGCGTGACACACCACCGGGGGTGGCGGCCACCCCTCACACGCTAAGCATTCTGGGCATTCCACAGGGTTCGCTCTGCTCCACTTTGCCCAACTCCACACACACACACACACACACACACACTGAAGCATGTATGCACGCACACACTCACACACACACACTGAAGCACGCATGCACACACACACATAAACACACACACACACACACACACACTGAAGCACGCATGCATGCACACACATACACGCACATGTATACGCACACACACACTCATACAAACAGAAACACATACACACACACACACACACACACACACACACACACACACACACATACACTAGGCTGGCTGAGGAATGCTGTCTGAGCCCTCTTCAGAGAGAGAGAGAGAGTTTCTGCAGGGAGTTTGGGAGTGCTGGAGCACTAATATAGAGGACAGAGTGGTTTCTGAGAGTGGACAGGTTTCCTGAGAAATTGCACATGGTGGATGGAAGTCCCACACGTGCTATTGAAGCGAAGTGAAAACACAAAGTAGGCTGTGGTAACTCTGGAAACAGAATTTAACAGAATTTTTTTACTTCATACAATATGTGTAAGATGTGTAGTTGGATGCTAACAATATATATGTTCAGATAATGATTCATCTACAGGTGTAGAATATTTAAGATACAGTTAGACAGTGTGACACTGATATAAAAATAATAATCAAATGTAAAAATCAGAATGGTCAGAAGTTGCATTTTCTCCATTAGCCAGTGGTTTCCTGTGCAGGCTGTGTATTGGTTGGCTGTGTACTGCATGCTTTGGTTGTCAGGGCCAGCCTTTGCAGTTTGGGCCATGTTTGTTCAGTGACTAACATTAAGCCTACACTGGATATGTTCAGTGAGGCTACATTAAGGCTACACTGGATATGTTACAGAAACATTAAGTCAAAGTCTTGTCAAAATGCACAAGACTGGTCTATGTTTTTAGAATCGCTTCACTGCCCTTATCATGGAAGCTAATGTATAGTAGTATAGAGTATAGTAGTAAAGAGCATTTGTATATTAACATACTTCTCTGCACATCGCTCTTTTGTAAATCAATACTAATTTATACCCATCCTTTACACTGCCCTATCTGTAAATAACTGCTCCAATAACTTATTTGTACATAATCTGCACATATCTATTCCCACTTTTACAATGCCCTTAACTGCTCTTGACTGTACATACTACATATACTGTACATATTGCACTTTCTGCTATTTGCACTTCTGATTAGATGCTAAACTGTATTTTGTTAGTCTGTATTCATGCATGTGCAATATAAAAAATAAAGTTGAATCTAATCTAATTGATGTATTTTGACATTACGTGACTTAACGCATCTGTAACATATCCGTAACATATCCAGTGTTGTCTTTATGTAAGACAGCAGCCTGGCTTTTTGCCTCTTCAGCTCTGGCTCAGGCGGGTGATGTCAGGGTCATCCAAACTACTGTGGTGATGTGAAGTCGAATGGTAGCGTGATTTGTCTCAGCAGCACCTCCATGTTTCTCTTTAACACCAGGCTGACAAAACACACACACACCACACACACACACACACACACACACACACACACATACACACACACAAACACAGACGTAGTTTACCTAGAATTTCACCCCCCCCGCCACACACACACATATACACATACACATACACACACACACCTTAACTGTCAACCAATTTCCTCCCCTAACCCAACACACACACACACCGTCACACACACTCCCCCTCTCTCACACTCACACATTAGATTGTGAATCATCCCTGTGAGCTAATGGCTGCGAGTGGTGCATCCTGCAGCCTTCCTCCTGTGACTAACACGGCCCTATCATCTTCCCCAACGCAGTGCATGTGAGCTGACGTGTCAGGCCAGAGACAGGACAACAAGGGGAAGAAGCGTGGGAGAGGGAAGGAAAGAGCAGAGGAAAGACAGAGGGAGGGAGAGAGAGAGAGAGAGCAAAGGAAAGAGAGAGAGAGAAAGAGAGAGGAAGAGAGATAGAGAGAAAGGAAAGAGAGAGAGGGAGAGAGGGACAGAAAGAGAAAGGGAGAAAGATAGCGAGAGAAAGAGCAAAGGAAAGAGAGAGGGAGAGAGGGACAAAAAGAGAGAGATCATACTCGGATGACCGATCAGTGACGCAGAGCAATGGAAGGATGAAGATGGAGAGGAGCGATAAACAAAATCTATATCATGTCTTCCTCCTCCGGAGGCTCCTAGACATGGGAGGCAGTAAGAGGGAGAGGAGGACAGAGGAAAGAAACATACTGATTACTGTATGTATGGCCAGGTTCTAATGGAGAAGAACCCAGTATTCACAAGGCATTATGAAAAGGGTTATAATGCATTCATGAAGGCGAATAATTACTGACATTATTATTAACAGTTTATACATTATCATGACTGTGCCGAGAAGGTATTATAATGGCGTCTTATAAGCCTGCATAACGTGTCATCAGGTACGTATAAAACCTCTTGATACTAGTAAAACATACCACTTTACTTATCTATCTATCTATCTATCTATCTATCTATCTATCTATCTATATCTTTATAAAGAGAAGAGGAAAAAAGAAAGATGGAGACAAGAGATGTCTGAGTGGGAATAAGTGGAAGGCTGAAAAGGCAAAAGCTGGGTCATGCAGATAGACTGATAGAAGTAAGCAGACAGACACAGAGAGGGGAGAGAGCCTATATCAGTAAAAGCTGAGGAAGACGGAGAGAGAGAAAGAGAGATAGAGAGAGTGGCTGCAAGAAGATCTAGAGGAAGTAGAAGGGAAGTAGGAGGGAAGAGGAGAGAGGGAGCAAGACAGAGAGAGAAAGGGAGAAAGAAAGAGAGAGAGGGAGAGGGAGAGAGAGGGAGAGAGAGAGAGATAGAGAGAAAGAGAGAGAAGGAGAGAGAGATAGAGAGAAAGCCTGACCTTCATACAGCGCTGTATCACACTGGCAGACGGGAGGCGGGGTTGTGTGTGTGTGTGTGTGTGTGTGTATGTGTGTTATATTAGTGAGCCTGAATCAGCAGGGCTGGGGGCTTAGGCCTCATCAGCACATTCATGCCCCAGCAGCCCAGCCCAACACAGTGACTCCTGTGACAGTCAGACAGACAAACAGACAGACAGACAGACAGACAGATAGATAGATAGAAAGATAGATAGACAGACAGACAAGACAGACAGACAGACAGACAGACAGATAGACAGATAGACAGATAGATAGAAAGATAGATAGACAGACAGACAGACGAGACAGACAGACAGACAGACAGACAGACAGATAGATAGATAGATAGATAGATAGATAGATAGATAGATAGATAGATAGACAAGACAGACAGATAGATAGATAGATAGATAATAGATAGATAGATAGATAGATAGATAGATAGATAGATAGATAGATAGATAGGTACAGTAGATAGATATGCAGACAAGACAGACAGATAGATAGATAGATAGATAGATAGATAGATATAGTAGATAGACAGACAGACAAGACAGACAGACAGACAGACAGACAGACAGATAGAGAGATAGATAGAGAGATAGATACAGTAGATAGATAGATAGATACAGTAGATAGACACTGCATACATCTGTACATAGATACACTTACATGATTACATTAACATACTGTACATACATGCATACACATAGACATCATTAAAGGAGAAATCCAGTGTGAATCGATCCCCAGCCCTGTTGTCAGTAGGGAAAAGAATGAGAAAATTTGATACAACATCGATACAACATGAATAGAGAATCTAATAACTAACACTAACCAAACACTAACTATGCCCCATTCAGTTAACATTAGCTGTTGGATTTATCCTTTCACACTTCAAATGCATACACTTACATGGTTACATTAACATACATATAGACATCCTTAATCAGCGTGTAAGGAAGTGATTATGCCATTCCTCTCAGCCCTGCAGTGGGCCACTACATGTGGTTACTTAAGAGAGGAAGCTGGGGGCAGGGAGGTGTGTGTGAATAGGAGGGGGTGACAACTCTGTTGTGAAATGAATACAGATTTGTGATTTGTTTGTGTGTGTGTGTGTGAGAGAGAGAGAGAGAGAGAGAGAGAAAGAGAGTGTCTCTGAATGTGTCAGACAAAATGTTGCTCAGCTGAGAGATAACACCTCTCTCTCTCTCTCTCTCTCTCCCCCACCCTCTTCTCTCTATCTATCTTTCTCACCTCTCCTCTCTATCAGTGTCTCTATCTCTCACTCTCTCATTTCATACCGCCTCTCTGTGGCTAAATCTGTCTCTTTCAGTCATTCTCACTTCTTGACTGTGGGTCAATACACAGGCATGTCTATCTCTGGGTTTGGGAAGGGAGCTGCCCTTTCTTTATGCTACTGTGAGGGTCTCTGATGGATGATGGGATATGCCTTTTGTATATGAGTGGTCAGAAGCCCA
>PYXC01001933.1:1365000-1370000 GCA_015244755.2 Tenualosa ilisha | reverse complement strand
TCCCCTTGTCTTGTGTGGGCGACCTAAAGAGTTGTTTGTGTGTGTGTAAGTGCATGAGAGAGCATCAGTGCTCTCCCAATTAGCCTGTAGCAGTTAGCTGTGCTACTGGTGATCACCTTTTCATCTTCAAAGGCAGGGCTGTAAGTAAGACCTGCATGGTCAGGGTCAACAGGGTCAACCTTCTGTTCATAGATTATAATATAGACATCCTCATGTATAACACGGTCACTCATCCCTTCTTTTTCTCTCCTGTCTTGTCTCCTCCCCTCACTTCTCTCTTTCTCCTCTTCTTCTCTTCCCTCCCCTACTCTTGTCTGTCTTCTCCTCGTCTAACCACCCTTAATTTGTCCTCTCTGTATCTCTGTCCTCTGGATGTCTTTTTCCCCTCTCTTCACTTCTCTCTCTCTCTCCACGTTTTCTCTGCGTGTGCATCTGCTGTGGCTGTCTGAGGCAGGACGGGCTTCCCCTTTTTTCCCATCCAACGAGATAATTGCTTGTTTCCACTGGAAACCAAACATACAGTTGAAAGGAGGTTAATTCGCCCCTGCCTTTCACCCCGAGGGCTTGGAGAGCCTGAAAGGCTCGTCTTGAAAAACACAGGGAAAAAATTAGCACTGATTAATTTTAAGTCTTTGTTCATTTATCAACAGAGGGCTATTTAATGGCTCTCTTTGTTCATTTTGTGTATTCTGTGGTCTCCATCAGAATACCCACGCAGCCATACATTCTCCTGTTTCCAGGGACTGTCATACTTAATGTAAGCCACCCTCTTCCCCTCTCCTTCATGGCACAGAGATTGGAGAGGATGATAAGACTTGACTTGTTTTCTTACCCTGTTGTCAACAGCAGGAAAACAGCAGACCCAACACAGTCTATTAGGGGGAGTCTAGCTGGCTGTATGGCTTTCATGTGGGTTTGCCCATTATATTAATTTTACTGTCTGTTCTATTAGTTTTACTGTTTATGCATGTTAACACACAGAACAAATTTCTGCTTACATGTGCTTATTGGGTCTTTATTTCTCTCTCTCTCTCTCACTGTGTGTGTGTGTGTGTGTGTGTGTGTGTGTGTGTGTGTGTGTGTGTGTGTGTTGGCGTGATGGCCAGGTTCAATCATGTGGGCCTCAGGTCTGCCTGTCTGTTCTGTTCGGTTGGCCTCCCAAGCCCATCTGACTGGGGAGGTTCAGAGCAATTGTGCAAAGTGACAAACCCATCAAAGAGGCAGGGCCTGGATAAAAGGCCTATTTATGACTTTCCTTCAAAGAGCTGCAGCAAGTTCAAAGCAGACACAGAGAGCCAGAGAGGACGGAAAGTTCAAAATCATACTGAGAGAGAGAGAGAGAGGGAGGGAGAGAGAGAGAGAGAGAGAGAGAGAGAGAGCGAGAAAGAGAGACTCAGCAGGGAATATACAGTGAAAAAGCCACATATCATTTCATGAAACCTTTGCTGTACCATGTTCAGTGTTCTGGTGAAAAAATCTGTGATGAATGAATGTAGCGTGCCCTTTATATTCACGTCATCCTCTCCTCCCTCCCTTTGAGGTGTAATAGGTACTTCAGTCTTTAAAATTGCTCAGTAGAAACATTTAGGGCTGGTAGGGAGGGTGTCTATGGGACAGACAGGTGGAGGGATGAAGGTTAAAGGGTGGGATAAATCAGGGAATTGGAAAATGTACAACTTTGAGCTACAAAATCGCTCTTTAAATGAAATGTGATGTTATTGTTGTACTACTACTACTACTACTACTTCTACTACTACAACGACGACAGTTAGTTCAGTGGATATCCGAGCGGGATAACTATTAAGAACTACAAAACGTACAGCTACCAGGGCAGATTTGGGCTTTTATGTTCTGTAGGTGCTTACGGTATTAGCAAGCTAGGTAGCTCGCTCATTTCTGACTAGATTTTTGTTATTTTTGGACAGAATGTGAGTACAGAAAGCCCTGTTCCAGCAGAATGTATGGTGAGTTAAGCATGAAGGCCCATACGTGAACATCGTATAGAACTAAAAGCCAAAGGCTGAAATAGAAATGCTGGTTTGTTGTTAGTTGTATTTGATGCTGTAATATTTATAATACTGCCTGATTTCACACGCCAAAGCACAGCAGGATGTGCATAACAATAACCACCCAGGGACATTTCTGTGCCAAACTCTTCCCACCCCTTGATTAAAAAAAAATCTACATGAATCTAGCTCTGCTGCTTTGCTCTTGACAGGCCAAGGCCCAGCGCTATGGACCTGAGAAAGTGATCTGTCTGTTATGTGCATGGAATGGGATATGATTAACTTCAACTTTAATGCTCCCCAAAGGGGAAAAGACAAATGCTAACATGGACAACATACAAGACACTGAGGAACATGTAGAAAAGCATGACTGATTGTTTGCCTCAGTAGCTACTACTCTTACAGACCCACCGGCAAATGTACTCACCTTGGTATGTTCTGTCCGTCAGGTATTCTTTTTTTTCTCTGATTCTTTACTTTTTTCTGTTGATGAAGTCCTGGGAACACTAGAGTCTCATTACTGGAAGTCCTGAGGAAGATTCATCAGTCAAAGATGTCAGACAGCCCAGGAGAAAACTGATATGGCCGTGTGAGAAGAGAGTAGCTGCCAGTCATCATGTGAGAGATGTAAGCCAGTGTTGTAAGGCAGCCTATGGTAAAAAAAACACACACAAGTGGATGTAAATTTAAAGTGCCATTGATCTGCTCTTGTGACTCAACTAAATATTGCTATGGGTTGCATTACCCCAGACCTAAATTGTGATTGTAGTGATTTAAGGTGGTGATCTGCAGATCTGACATGGTAGCAGCTGAATCTGGATCAGCTGCTCAGACCCTGCCACAGATCAGACAGAGCTGAATCACACCAGGGCTGTATACATCTGAACTGATGCGGGGTCAGTTGTCAGTTTCTCAGAGGCAATCTTAGCTTCAAGCTCTCATGGTTTCCTAGATGTAGGGGTATGCCTGATCTTGCAGTGCAGTCCTGTGTGGAATAACATTGAACTCAGTTTTTCATAATCCCTCTGGTATATTGTGTACTTAAATCACCATATTACTCAGCAAATAACAAAAACATAAGATTCTTAATATGACTAGTGATTCCACTAATTAATGTATGTAAGTGCTTGTTAGCCAAGGGTAACAGTAACACAACCAAACTCTTCTCTGCATGAGTAACTATGGACGAAGAGGCTGGGCGTGGACAAGAAACCCCCGTCTGATTCACTGACTCAGCCTCGCTACCCCCTCACTCTCTCCCTTGTCTGTCTGACTCAGCAGAGTCAGAGGGTTCAATCCACCCCCCCCCCCCCCCATCCTCTGGAGCAACCCAATCTCCTGCTGCTGCCTCACTTCAGCCCGGATAAACGGCACCGGTCCGATTTCCTGTCTCGGATACTGTGCAGGTATCCCTTTACAGAAACCTTTTGGAAGGGATTGTGTTGCATCTCATTGCATTTGCATGGTATCACATGGCATTAGCCCAGCCTGGCCTGGTAATAAAGCTATCGCACTGCAGCTCTGAACGGCATGGATGCATGGCTGCAGCTCTGGACGAGTGGCCCCATCCTTCCTCCAGCGGTCCCTAATCCCCCCAGGCAGGCAGGGAGGCTGCGCCGGGTCTGTTTCTCTGCTTAGCGTGCAGCCGGGGCCTCAAAGCCCCCCACAAACACACCCCCCACTTGCCCGTACGCCAAGAGCCTCCTGTTGGCCGAGAGCCTCCTGTTTACAGTTTCCCTATTCCTGTCTTTCGTGTTGCTCCGACCGCAGCCACAAAGGGCCAGTTCTGGCCAGCAGAAACAAGGGACCTATTAGAGGGGTGATGGTGTGTGTGTGTGTGTATGTGTGTGTATGTGTGTGTGTGTGGGTAGAGAAAGGAAGCGGAGATTGGGGGTCGGTGGTGAGGGAAGGAGGAGGAGATGGAGAGTTGTTGGGGTGTGTGTAGGGAGGGGGTAGTGGGGGTGCCTGATCCGTGGGGATTACCTGGCCCAGCTACTCCTGGGGGAGGAGGGGGGGGGACATGAGAGGCATTCTTTGACTCTGAGGAGGAAGTGGGAAAGACAAAGAATACAGAAGGAAAAGGAGGAAAAAAAAGTATACATTCTTCTTCTCTCTTGTTCTCTCTATTCCTGGCTCTGCTTCTCCTTGTCCGTCTTGCAATCCTTACTCTCTCACTGGGTGCCACATTATGTGACGGAGCTACCGCCCTCTCTGTCATCGCCGTGGAAATGGTATGATGTCATCAATTTAACCCCTCGCTGGCCTGCTGGTGGTCCTGACCAATCCCAGGACTGGCTGGCTAACGGGAGATCAATAAAGCCTGTGCCGTAGCAACAATACCAGTGCGTGGGAGCCAGCGAGCCCACGCTTTACTGCGTAGCATAGATAGCATTCACCGGAAAGACAGAGAGAGAGAGAGAAAGAGAGAGAGAGGCTGAGGCAGAGGAATTCACTGGAAAGAGTAAACGATGGTGGGTGGATATATCAAATATATGTGTGTGTGTGTGTGTGTGTGTGTGTGTGTGTGTGTGTGTGTGTGTGTGTGTGTGTGTGTCCATGTGAAAGCTGACAGACTGGGAGCTGTGAATCTCTTTTCCTTGAGTATTTGCTCGTGTATAAAAACCTTCCTGATGGAGGTGTGTGGCCTCCAGTGGCGCTCATCTTTGGCCTCGGGAGTGCAGTCTCTCTCCCAGTCACTGGGGCTAGAATGACAAAACCCAGTATGAAACCCATTTACCCATTTTACTTAGGGGGGACAGAAATCTGACAAACTATGTCCTGTCCAGTGAACAAACATTTGGGTTTTGCAAAAAAAGGGGAAACTGAGTCTTTCCTTTCTCCATATGGCAATCATTTGTCCGACAGACATACATAAGCTGTTATGAAAGGATGGAGAGAAATGCATTACGTCCACAGGGATGAGAGAGAGAGAGAGAGAGAGAGAGAGAGAGGAGAGAGAGACAGAGAGAGAAAGAGAGACATGTGCATAGTCCT
>PYXC01001933.1:1320000-1360000 GCA_015244755.2 Tenualosa ilisha | reverse complement strand
TTACAACTAGGCCTATGTTTTAACAGCTATAACCTCTAAAATGCGGCTAAGCTAGCCACCCTCTATGTTTTGATCTGAATCATGATGGATTAGTACATATAGGTCTATGGCCACCACTGGGATTCATTATTGTCTGGTCATGAATGGAGCACAGTGCAGTAGTGATGGTGACCAAAGCCAGATTGTTTATGTGTAGATGGTTGTTGCAAAGGGTATGAGCTATTTAGCATGCGGTCACAGAGGCTGTAAAGGACAGTGGGGCGGTGGTGGCGCAGGTGGTAGAGGTGCAGTTCGACAACCGAAGGGTCGAGCCCCACTCTGCCTAACCCCATTGAAGTGTCCTTGAGCAAGACACTGAACCCCAAATTGCTCCCGGTGGCAGGTTGGCACCCTGCACGGCAGCCTCTGCCACTGGTGTGTGAATGCATGTGTGTGAATGGGTGAATGTGAGGCATGCTCTTTAAAGCGCTTTGAGTACTCGTAGAAGTAGAAAAGCTCTATATAAATGCAGTCCATTTACCATTTATGGTCACTAGCCAGGCCAGCACTACCAAGTACCTCCATAGTCAGGGAACTCTCCAAATGCTTTGGTTTGCTTTCAATAGATATTTATTAGTCTGGTCTTCTCTTCCAGGTTAGGAGATTGGATGCTTGTGAGTAATGCATTTTGCATTTATCGTGTAAATGCCCAGTTTGAATATGCCACGTCTCATTATAAAGTTATACAGGGGCAGTCTAGACAACAGCTAGAACAACAACTAATAGTTGTTCTCAGGATAGATGTATAAATTCTTGTCGATTTGTGTTAACATAGTTGCAAGTATGTGTTCTACGTATGCTTAGTGTAGTGGTGGCGGTTCTATTGTAGTGGGTGGGCAGGGCTGAGATTAGTACTGTTGTGCAGATGTTAGTGGGATGCTGAATGAAGGCATCACAGAAGATAAACAAGGTAAGGGTTAGCAGGGACGTTGCACTGGGTGGCCCTTTGCTGGCCGGATAGGTGTGTGTGTGAGTGTGTGTGGATAGGGGTATTTGTGTTTGCTCTGGCGGTGCTGTGTACGAAGAGTGCCGTTTGTTTTTCATTCTTGCAGTGTGGCCGAGCAGGAAGTGCGGCCTTTCAGAGCAGCTGAGTCAGATCCAGGCAGATCAGAGGGCTTTAAGCCCCCCTGCACTGTCCCAAACCCGCCATCACCCCCCCACCCCCACCTTAGCGGCCAGAGAGCGCAGCACGAGGGGCACACAGGGTCAGCCCCATTCGGCCCCCAGTCTCATCACACATCTCTGTGTGCACTGACCTCTAACGTTACTGCATTTTGGTCTTGCAGGTGGGTGCAAAATACCCTATTTTCAAAAACACATATATTTTACAGTCTGGGCTGTGCATACAGTTGTGTTACTAAGTTGTATTATCACACGATAGCATCTTTTATTACACGGCTCTTTATAATGTTGTAGAATGTTCCATTCACTGTAGAGGGACTTCCGTTTTCTGGGCAGATATGTCTTGATAATGAACCGTTGCTATGTATAAAAGAGAGAGTGAAACAGAACGTGTGCTTAACTAATCAGCTGATCTGTAAGTCTACTTTTTTTGTGGAAGCTAGTATATAAATCGTTAGTTAATCATATATTAATCATTAGAATTACTATGAAAGCTATAAACAATGCTTTGTTGTCATGTTATTGATATCTTCAATAGGTAGCAATGTAATAAGAGGGATAATGCTAGCTGCATATCGGGCTCCTGCATCCCTCTGTCGGGAGTTATCACACGATAATGACTGCCTCACAGAATGTTATCCCTTATGTATCACATTATATACAGTAGTTCTTTATTGCAACAGATCATTTTTTTTTGCATTATAGATTTTAGTATGTTGGAATTCTTTAGTTGTATTATCATATTGTTATTGCACATGCACATTTTTCTGCCATGTTACCTACCAAAATCATTCCAGCATGATTATTTACGTTGATGACTCTGTTTCTGTTGTTTCCGTGTGTTCTACAGATGCAGCCTGTGTTTATGCTGAAGCCTGGCAAATAAAGCTGTAGGCCCTCATTGACTTGTAGCTCTGTATGGAGCTGAGGCTTTAGGACAGCCTTCAGATCTCTTCATACATAACAGATGCTTCAGCCAGACACTAGAAATAATGTAACACACGTGTGTCTACCAGATGCTCCCATGATGATTACACACATCACACACACACACCATGTCTGCCTCCCTCGTTTCATCTTCAAACACACACCATACTGTGTGACCACAAGCTCTCACCTACTGCTCTCCGGCTACAATGGAGACAAACAGACCTTGTACTGTAACACTATCATGTCCCGCATGCTCTCATGCCAATCGACTTAAAAGGAGTCAGTCATTACATTTATGCTTTTATCCAAAGCGACTTACATTTGTCAACTATCAACTACATCAGGCCCAGTCTCCCCTGGAGTAACTTAGGGTTAAGTGCCTTGCTCAAGGGCACAACAGTTGCAGCCAGGATTCAAACCCACAATTTCCAGGCTACTAGCATGCTAGCCAGGTTCCTTAAACACTACGCCACCACTGTCAGCCCATATCCCTGTTCTCTGAGACTGCCAAGTGCTGTCGGTAGGTATAAGAATGAAAACATTTGGGACATTGTTGCCCGAATTAGCGAACTGCCAGCTAACGCTAACTGATGGAGACACAAGGAAAACAAAACTTGTTTGCCCTCATCAGTTAGCATTGGCTTCTGTTTTGCTATTCGGTCTATGTTGTATGAACGAAATTCTGTTGTTCTCATAACAACCGCACTCTGCAAAGTCAAACAACAGGGCTACGGGTTAATTCACTTCAGATATTCCCTTTAAGTGGAACAAATATGACTGCTCAGTAACAATTTAACTATTGATTTGAACTAATTGAACTAATTAATAGGCTAACAAAAGATGACTGACAATCGGTCGACCCAAGTTTTGCTTCCCCTGCCCCACGTCGTGAGTTTGTGTCACTTTGGAGGAAACTTTACTTATGTATGGTTTACATGTATGAATGTACATACAGTATATGTACTTTGAATAAATATTGACCAGGTTGGTTTGAAATGCTTTTAAACTGACTGAATTGGTGAGTGCAGCATTCTGTAATATGTGTGCACTGTCACAGGCAGTCTTGCTATAGGTGAACTACCCTACAGTGCAGTTTATTTCACACATGCTTATTGCTCTTCGCAGAGCAGGCATATTTAACTGATTACTTTTTTCTAAAAAAAGGGTAGAGGTTGTTGTGCAAGGCTTGCTTGGCTGCATGTCACCATATTAGGTGCTGTGTGTGTGTGTGTGTGTGTGTGTGTTTGTGTGTGTGTGTGTATGCATGTGTGTGTGTACTTGTATTAGATGCCCGCAGGTCAGGTATAGGACACTGAGTTTCTTTTTGATCTATGCAGCCTTGTAGCTGACCTCACATGCTTACCCCGTGAGTCTGGGCCATAACCAAGCCTGACCTTGAGGTTGGGGTGACCACTTCCAAAGGCATCTAGTGGCACAGTATGTTTTCATGGAACAAAATGGGACAGACACTGTAACACAATTTGTTTGAATAGAGTCTTACAAAATGACTGTATTTTCCCAAGCCCAAAAAAGTGGATTTTCCTCTGAGTAACACACCTAGGCCTTTTGTTTGTTCTGACTGAATTGCACTGCTTAGTTTGTCATTGGACCTAGTCTATGTTCTCGTCCAAACTCAACTATAACCTTTCAAAGAATTATATTTATTGCCATAATAGACCCCAGAACGATTAGATTAAATGACTCATGTCATTGCTTTCATGACTGATTAAAAAGTGTGAGATTTATATCATAAATCACAAATACACAAATATTATGTTGGACATAGGACAGAAGCTCAGATTGCTATACATTACAACATACAGTGGTACTGGTGGTCACTATACTTGAGGTATCTGTGTCTGGCACAGTCAGGTGGACAGGTGGCCACCCTACTCGAGGTATCTGTGTCTGGCACAGTCAGGTGGACAGGTGGTTACTCTACTCAAGGTGTCTGTGTCTGGCACAATCAGCACTGTTTTCAATGCAGAATTCACATATTTCATATTCTGAGTAAACCCAGCCAATCTGAATGCACTCTGCAGGTCAGTGTGGCGATGGGGGGGCCAATAGGGAACCTATTTCCAAATCCCCAAAAACGAAGGACCAATCACAGCTGCTTATCCAGCACTGGGCGGGCTTTACATGATGCACACCCAATGATGGCATCTGTGTGACTGTCAGAGGTTAAAATATGCACATATATTTGCCTTTGAACGGAGTGAACAAACGCAGGTGAATCTGTGTGTGTGTTGCACTTCTAAAAGATTTCATATGAATTTAATGCACCAATTGCACTTAAATGTACATGCTAGTAATGAACCTGGAGATTGAATCTGTCGTCTCAGAGCCACTGTCAGTCACAACTGAGTTACAGTCTGGGTTAACTAGGCTAGTAGTTTTGCAAACTATTTTTTTTCTTAGAGAGAAAATACTGCACATAGCAACCTGAAGTGAACCAATTTACAATTTACAAAAAGTCTGCACCTGAAATCAAGTGAAATGAGAAATGCTGTAGTTGTACATAATGTCCTTGTGAGTGGGAGAACTGTGTTAAGTGAGTTGTATCAGCAAGATAAACGTGGCCAATGCAACTGCTCCACTCAGTCCTTAAGAACCTGATGTACAGGAAACACAGTGATGTATGACTGCAAACAATTCTCCTCAGTGTCCCAACGGCTATTCCATCTGTTTACCCCTCTCTCTCTCTCGCTCTCTCTCTCTCTCTCTCTCTCAATGTCTCTGTTCCTCTCTTACACACACACACACACACCACACACACACACACACACGCTAAGATATTCTAAGTGCCTAGAGGGAGGTAGCTGAGTGAGTTAGAGGATGATAAGGGTGATGTCATCCCTCTACTTCCTCTGTGTGTGTATGTGTGTGTGTGTGTGTGCGTGTGTATGTGTGGGTGTGTGTGAGTGTGTGTGAGTGTGTGTGTGTTTAACTGTGTTTACCAAGGGGCAGAGGAAGTGCTGTAAACTACAGCCCACTCTTTTGCCAAAAAATATCTGCTGCCAGAGACACACACACACACACACACACACACACACACACCCACACAATCAACTCTCTTGGTAACTTTACAGTCATATGTTGATAAATGCTAAGCGTTTTCAAACACACTGTGCAACAGTACATTCAGTGAAACCACTGATCTCTTGAGTTTTTTGAGGTAAAGATTTCACTGTAAAAAATGACAAAGAAGTGCTTTCTTTGCGTTAATAGTATCTCCTTCTTGGACAGTACACAACTTGTGCTGTGTTTGTGCTATACTATACTTTAAGGTCAGCCATAGTAAAACAAATCAGATACCTCCACAGCTGAACATATAGCATAGTAAACTCCACATCTGTATGAGAGGCTGATGGTTCTGCACTATGTTGAAGCGTTACAAAATCTGAGTTTATTGTAGATTTTTTATCTTTAGTTTACTTAAATATAGTACATCGCCCTAAAAATATTAAAGTTGTATGTCAGACACAGCTACCAGATACACTAAATACTGGACATTGAAAAATGATCCCGGTGTTAAGCAGTTTTGTAACATATGGTAGATAGCATGTCAATATATCTTGCATTAGATATCAATATGACATCTACTGTAATATATATCCTGGCCATCAAAGGCTCAGTTTACTAGTGTGACATTGCGTCTCTTGTGATGCAAGACAAAAAACTCTAACAAAGCATTGTGACAAATCTCAGTGTTTTACTCCCATATATGGGGGTCCTCTTGTGTGTATGTGAGCGTGTGTGTATCAGTGGGTGTGTGCATGAGTGTAGATGTGCGTGTGTCCGTTTCCACGTTTAGTGCTCGGGCTGCTGTGTCATAGGAAGGACTGTAACTGAGTACTTGTGGGGGTTAGCTCACAGGAAGCAAACGCATGTGTATACACACACGCACACACACACACACATACACACACACACACACACACACACACACAGCGACACACCCTCCCAGTGTCCTCAAACAGTAGACCACCTAAGACCTGGGTGTTTTGGGCAGTCACATGACTGACGGCATAATTACAGGAACACGCCTGGTCTTTCATGGCAGAGGATACATCCCTGAGAAAGGATGATGGAGAGAGAGAGAGACAGTTAGAAAGAAAAAGAGAGAGAGACAGGGAAGGAAGTAAGGGAGGGAGGGAGGGAGGGAGGCGGGGTGGGAGGGAGCCCTGGCTTCCTGTCCTTATTGATGTGGTGAAAGAGAACTGGGATGTCTTGGAATGTGGAGAATTTTCCAGAAATAGGCCTGAGCTCGGGGTGTTTTGTTTGTTGTGAGCCCGGGAGTCTATTATCAGTCAGGAGTGGCATGTTTGGGAGAATGGCAGGAAGGTGAGTGAGATAATTGCCAAAAAGCTGAATGAGCCGGTGGCCATTTCGTGTCATGACTGTAGGATGTGGTAGGTGTTGCTGTGAAAAGAATGGACTCTGGGTGGAAATATGCGTATGTGCGTGCGTGTGTGTGTGTGTGTGTGTGTGTTTGTGTGTGTGTGGAAGGGGAAGGGAGGCAGGAGCTACACCTACACACACTAACCCTCATTTCTAAAATAAGACATCAGGAAATGAGGTCAGATGAAAATAACCACCACCCTCTCAGACATTACCACCCCCCACCATCCATTCATCCACCCCCCTCTTCCACCTTCTCCTGATGTTAAGGTTGCACACAAACTGCCATTAACGTGCGGTACAGTGGGTGACCCATTTTGGAGACAAAATTAGTGCTCTTCAAATTGATCTGAAAGTGGAAAGCCTAATTTAAATGTAGCTCATTTTGTCTGCCTTGCTGTTGCTAAGGACAGCCATCCTAATGGAGCATGAACTGGGATCTGGAATCTTCTTCTGCTAGTCACTCTGTTTTCCCCCTGAACCAAATATCGCTCAGAAATGCAATGCCTTCGATATGCTTGTCTCTAATATAACACAATCATACATGTCCATCTGGGTGAAAAAGATGAAACCAAAATCCAAATTAGAGATTGCCAGGACACGGAATAAAAAATTCCACTGCAGGACTCAAACCAATGAATATAACCAAGAACAAAATGAGAACGCACCACACACTTCATTTTCTTCTCTGTATTCTGATGAACATTTATCAAGTCAATACTCAAAGGACACAGCCTTTGAGTGTTGTGTGTGCATGTGGACGTATAGATGTGTGAATCAGAACATGTGCGCATAAGTGTGTGTGTGTGTGTGTGTGTGCGTGTGTGTGTGCGTGTGTGTGTGTGTGCGCACAGATGTCAGCACACGGGATGAGTGATCCTGCTTTCATTGCAGCCTCAGTCCTCTGTGTGACTATAGGCAGGATGTGTGATGTCGTGGCCCGACATGAGAACACCCCACCCCCCACTCCCCCTGCTTAAAACACATCCATCTGGGGTTCCTGGGCAGACAGACAGGGTTTCTCACGCACTCGCTCAGGAACGCTGGGATGGACAGAGACCACCTGCTCCGCTCTGATCCCCCAGCACCGGAACAGGAAGATTTACGTCCATGATCGCCCCTCTTCCTGCCTCCCCTCACGTCACACAACTAGTCCATGACACTGTCCGATGAGTAACACACACACACACACATTAGCTTCCCTTCTGTGATGGGATGAGATGTTTGCCACTCCAGTCATTGTCCTTTGTACGCACATGCTGTTCAGGCGGTGCATGTTTGTACTGCTATTTTGAGGGTGTTTTCCTTTGAAAATGTGAGGTGGTTTCGCTTTTTTTGTCACCCATCTAATAGCCCTTCAGCAGGTATACCGTCACAATGGAGAGATGCGAAGATGGAAAATGAACGCTCTATTTTCACATTCATGTACATTTTGCATTCATCAAATTCAAGGTGGAATTTTATCATTTTAAATTGTGTAAATCTTTGGTTAGATGTTCAACACATATACATAGCAGCTCCTCTCATTATTCTACCTTATACGCTAAAATTTCCAGTGGACATAATTTCAGCCAATTAGAAACTAAAGGACAATGAATATTTCATAATGTTTAAGAGGGTCGAGGGTGAGAGAAAGAGAAGTCTGGTGTGGTATTCCGCTTAGCATTTGGGATTTAATCTGCAGGTGTTTGCCTGCATTTCTAATTATGAATGTGTATCCACATGTGTATTTATGGGTGTGCGTATGTGTGTGTGTGTGTGTGTGTGTGTGTGTTTGTGTGTAGGTGGTATCTTTCTTGCAAACCCATTCTGCCTAAATTATTCCCTATTAACCCATTCATTGCAGGCTTTGCCTGTCTCCCATGCCACACACACATGCAGTCCAGACTCACATGGCCTCTTTCACATGTGCTCGGAAATCAATAGCGATCCACTTTGAATAATTACCTCTGATTGGTCTAAAAATACCTCTGCCTGTCTCCAACCCCCAGTCATCTTCTATAATTTGACTGGCCAGTGAGATAATTCTAACTGCTGAGACATCACATATTGCATCAAAGCAGACATGACTGTTTGTCTCATAGTGACAAGCCAATTGCGCTGTGTACTAGGCTATGGTGAGCTCATGAATGAAACTGTTACCTCAATGAGAGCAAGGAAATCATGAATGAGCCTGGGCATAGAGCAGCGTTGTTTCGCAGTGTTTAGCAGCACTGCTGCCATCTTGTGGAGCCTTAGGTATCTACAACAACCCATTCAGAACCACTATATCAACATTGGCACCTGAATGAACCTAACTTGATCAAACGACAAATATGTATTTTTTCTGGCTAAAACATGAGAACGCTTAGGGAGATAATCTGCCAGTGCCCATTTAGGGCATATTTACCTCTGTCAAGACTAAGGATGTAAACAAACAGAATTGCATGCAATCACAAGCATGATGATAAGAAGAAAATAGAATAGAATAGAATAGAAAGCCTTTATTGTCATTATACACAGTATAATGACATTTAAAGCAACTCCTTAAAAGTGCACACAACGCAAAGTATAAATGTCCTATGTAAAACTATTTCAAAGTATAAATAAGTCCTTTACAAAAAGTACTGTACAAAACTACTATGCAATAAAAGAGAAGAAAAACACCTATGTAACCAAAACCAAAGAATGCTAAAAGTTAATTGCATTTTTAGAATGGCCATGGAATCATAGCATTCATAGCATATCATATTGTATTCACTCAACATTATTTGCACCATATCATTTGTCATGAACTAGTCATCAAATGAAGCCACTAGCTTTTTACTTACTAGCCTTTCAGCAAAACATTACGATTTAGAAGATGAACAACTAAGTCAGTATTACTGAATATTTTCAGATCTACAAGAGGGGAGGGATGGCCGTCACTGGTGTTTCCTGTGTTCTACCAGGGGTCTTCGTAGTCCTTCTTGAACCTATTTTAAGGACCTGGTCAACTTGGATGTGCTTGTATATTTACTGTTAAAGAGGAGGGCTTTATTTTTAGCAGATTCTTCCAACAATTAAGTATAGGCAATACATCGATACATACATTAAGCAGAGTGCTTAAATGTATCATGAAAAAGACAAATTAATATGTACAGCAAAATAAAAATTAACATAGCTTTTATTGAAAGTATTTGAATACAATATGTATGACACAAGATAAAGGTTAATGCCACCTTTCTGGATGGTTTAATAAATATATAAATAAATAGCCTTGTTCAAAAGGTAACACAGATATTTCTTCTTATAAAACTTATACTAGCAAAAATAAAATATAAATTTTAGAAAATATGTATTTTATATAAATAAATAATTAATGCTGTGAAAATTACTTCCAATGTGCAAAATGTACTGATTACTAAACTGATTACCAATATTAGCAATGGATGCATAAATACTGGAGCTACTGTAACAAGATTGTGACGGAGGCCTAGTTCTACACCAGTCTGTAACTAAAATATGTGTAGTACAATGTACAAGCCACAGACTACAAAAACGGAATAGCTTTCATATCAGTTAATTTGACTTATTTATAGTCAATCAAGTAGGCTTACTGGAAATATTTAACTGGACATTAAAATGGATGCATATTTTCTTGAGGGTTGTAGAGTCTTGACGATGTTGTACAAAATGTTTACAGTGCACATGTGTGAACTTGATCACGTAGACTGACACAGAAGGAATCTTGTTGAACCCTTTTCAGTCTGCCTTTTGAATTACAGCACAGAAGTGCCACCTACTGGTCGTGGCAGGAACATGACACTATTTTGACTAAGGCTGGTTTGGGGTCCCACTTTGGCCTGTCCATTCTTTTTCAGGCCCACATACCACTGTCTATCTCTGTGTTTATTAGACCTGTACGTATTGTAGTGGTTCTCCTCCATGTGCTCCAGGAACTCGCATTCGTCATTCAGCGATGGCTGCAAGACATTTGGAAACTCAAATTATTGGGAACTTATATACTACACAAGTACAATGGTGTACATGACTTGATTACTAATGTTCGTTGGCAATTTTAACTCTGAAACCAAATTTAGCTTAAAACCCATTCAAAGAAAACAGTGTTCCCACTGACATTTCTGACCGAATGGCACAACAACACACGTTTCTAACAGAATGTTCTAACCGAATGTTTGTTTCTAAACGAATGTCACAACAACACATACCGATCCGTATAATCGTCCATTCTTATCCATTGCTAGGTAGCGTTCTGTCTCATTGCCTTTGATGACCACCACTCCAAGACTGACAGCTTGCACTCTCAGAGCAGCTAGAGACAAAGATTATCCAAAAGATTAGAATTTCTAATTTCTATATAATTTAGAATATAGATGCATACGGAAAAGCATATTCTGAAGATCTGATGTTGTCTAGGGCAAGGCCACCAGTAGGCCTAGACTAAGTCAGACCAAATGAGAGACAATGTCTTATAATAGGCTACAATCCAATAACACAGTTGAAGACAATGAATAATACAACGGACTGAATATAATATAATATAATATAATATAATATAATATAATATTGTATTGTATTGTATTGTATTATACTGTATTATATTATATTATATTATATTATATTATATTATATTATATTATATTATACATGAACAAATATTCAAATAAAGTTATGCTTTGTTTGAGCTGACTTAACGGGAAAATCTGTCCTTATGAACAGCATTAAAAGTCTTACTATTCAAGTCGTTTTCATTTCGACTGCCGTCGACAGTTCCGTCCGGCTGTAATCGGAGATAGTATCCTCCGTTCTTACAGTAGAGTCTTTTTAAAGCTGTATGGTCAGAAAGGCTGGGCTCAAATTTCTCTGGCCCCAGGCGAAGAAGAGCAATTTCCCCTTCTGTCATTCTGTAAAGTGGTTGAGAACGCCCTGTGCCGCTGAAACAAAGATGCTGAAACAAAGCCACGATACGTCAATACAGTTATTTCTACTCCGCACCTGGGTCTAGTGTTAGTCATGGCGAAGCAAGAGCAGTAATATAGCCTATGCAATTCCGATAACGCCGCCTTATTATTCGATTACGTTGGCAGACGCGCCATACATGGCCCTCCACGCGCTGTATTTCCGAGATGCTCCGTGTTGCCGTGACTGCTTGCAGGGTTCACCATTATAAACCCTAGCCCTGCCTACTGGTATGTAGGCAACTGACTCAACACGCAACAGAACGTCATTTTTGCCAGATCGCAAATTCTTATTGCTGGGTCACTACTGCCCAGTACAGTTTGGCCCCTTTTCAAGCTACCTGTGATCAATGTTTTGATGGTGCAGAATTAAATTCTAAAATGACCCTGTGAAATAGGAGCCTTTTTCAGTTTAGACAAACTTTAATCTGTCAAAGCTACCTTGGTAAGACATGCCCGGACAAGGACTGCCTCAGACCAATGGCCCTTGGGTCACATCCTCCTCCACCAAACTTTTGACCTTGGGATGTGTTATCGGTTCATTGCACTTGATTTCCCAGTGCTCTGCAGCTGAACACAGCTGTCAGCTGATCAGTGCTGAAGCCGAGGGTGCAATGGTACTGTGGCTAGCGCGCTCTACTCCCCTACTGTCTTTTGTGAGTTCAGTCTCTGCCAAACTCCACATCCGGAATGTCTTGGAAAGCCATCAGGGCTCCACTTCAGGAAAGCGAGCCACAGGAGGAATGTGAGGCCTACCCACGTGTACACACACACACACACACACACACACACACACACACAGCCGTATGCTTTTCTCGAGCAGTCCCAGGCCTGAGAGGAGTGAATGCAGCTTGACTGGAAATGGTACTGGAGTGCAAGACATATCCCACAGGGGGGAGAGACGAGGATTGGAGGGGTGCGAATGACGTGCAAAGTGCTAAAGACCTTCTTGCGAGGAGCGCAGACTCAGCCAGTGACTTACCAGGAGCGTGTGATGAACTGGAGGTGTCATGTCTTCCCTCAAGTTTCTTTTCCAGTGTCTGAAAGTCTCAGTCTCCCAGGAACTCAAAAATGTCTGTTCTAGGCAATGGTACTCAAATTTACTCCAAAGAAGTTTCGGAATGTAAGGTTTAAATCTTGTGTTCCCAACCGTAGACTCACTCGACTTGTGCGCTGTGGGACATCTGTACCAGTGGCTGGTATTTGTACTCTGTTACTTGGAGAGACTGTTACGTCACCGGCCCAAAACTTGTAGGCCATCACTGAGCTAAATTTACTGCTTAGCTCACAGTGACGGGTGCTTCTGAGGGGAGGACTCACCGGGAAACAAGCTGCCCCCCCCCTCTCCAATTTCATTGGTTGCTTGAGTCTCCACTGCCTTGAGAGAGTTTGGGTAAACAAACCTGAAGGAGCAAAACACATACGGTGACGATGCCTGGGCCATTATTTCAGGAAGCTTCCATGACACACTTTACTGTAAATGCGAATGCTGCAGTGTTTGGAATTCTAGAATCCCTGCATCATCTGAATCTGTTGGCGAGCATTCTGGTCTTTGCTCCTGGAAGAATGCTATTTTACTGACCAAAATCCTGCTTTAGTACTTCATAGACCTACATCATCAGACATAAACATGTCAAACTCATTAGCTGGTCTCCAATAGGACATGTTGGTGCTTCTATAGATTAAAAAGCCCTTAAAAGAAATTTAGATATGCAAAATTTGCTGCGTTTTTCTATTCTGTGTACTCTTTTAAAATTATATGGAATTGTATTAGAGGTGTTGAGCATTAGTACTTGAAATAATTACTCAACATAATATTCTACTGGTCAAATAAACTCCACTCACTATAGCTTTGAGAAGCCACGAAAAAAAAAAAAAGAAATTAAAAATCCACAACCAATGGAATATACATTACTACTGTGTAGCTAACTTAACTATAATTTTTGACGACCTTAACTTTATTGCTTGTATAGATTTATCCAGATTGCTTTTACAAAGTATAAAAATCTGCACATTCATTGACAGGGCAGATCAGACATGAATGATGTCAAATATCATGACACATTCATTCCTAAAAAACCACTTTCCTGGAGAACAACACCCATTGTGTATTGTTGAATTGTTTACAAGTCTCTTGACCTTTGTTTAAATTTTAGAGTTTTCCATCCATAAGATATCAAAAAGATCAAAAAAGTAAGTTACCGAAGAAACAAGTCATTCCTCTCATGACTTGACATGAGACATTGTGGGTGACAGATACAGCACTGTACTGATTAGCCCATGGCCCATAGAGACCAGATTACACCATCTCAGCAGGAAGTATTCTCCTTGCAGTCAGCAATACTAAGCAGTTTGTAGTGTTCAGTTAATATCAATACAATGCAATTTTTTACCTCCCCCTACGATCGCTGATTTTTTTGGGGAAAAAAAGCAACATTGTACATTCTCACCAATTCAAGTGAATCAGTTTGCAAACCAAACAATAGGAACCAGTGATGATTCGTGTTCAGTTACGTTTTCACGGCCTCACCGATATTGAGCTATTTAATCATCGAAGTGATGACGAAGCTGGTAAATTAACCTAAAAATGTTGCCTGGTGTGTCATTCAGCTTTAGTAATGTAAAAAATTCCCAGACTTTTCCCTGAAATGCTACATTTCCATGACCTTCACTATAATCAAGCCATAAGCCCTTAGAGGCTGTTCTATACTGCATGAAACAAGCGGAGCGGTGTTTTCTGTGTGCTACCAGGGGTCTTCGTAGTCCTTCTTGAACCTATTTTAAGGACCTGGTCAACTTGGATGTGCTTGTATATTTACTGTTAAAGGGGAGGGCTTTATTTTTAGCAGATTCTTCCAGCAGTTAAGTATAGACTATACATAAATACATACGGTAGGCCTAGTGATTAAATGTATATTTAAAAAGACAAATTAATATGTACAGCAATATAAAAATTAACAATAGCTTTTATTGAAAGTATTTGAATGCAATATGTATGACACAAGACAAACGATCAGTGACAGGGTAGATCAGACATGAATGATGTCAAATATCATGACATTCACTCCTAAAAACCACTTTACTGGAGAACTACACCCATTGTGTATTGTTCAGTTGTTTACAAGTCTCTTGACCTTTGTTTAAATTTTAGAGTTTTCTATCCATAAGACATCAAGTGGATCTACATGCCCACTGAGTTTCACTTGGCTTGGTGTTTTGGTGTGCCAGAAATTGTTGATCAAAATTAACAATTCACTCCACTTATTTCAGGTGGTTCAGCAACCGAAGGGTTGCAGGTTTGAGCCCCACTCTGTCTGACCCCATCGAAGTGTCCTTGAGCAAGATACTGAACCCCAAATTGCTCCCGGTGGCAGGTTGGCACCCTGCATGGCAGCCTCTGCCACCAGTGTGTGAATGCGTGTGTGTGAATGGGTGAATGTGAGGCATACTCTGTAAAGTGCTTTGAGTACTTGTAGGAGTAGAAAAGCGTTATATAAATGCAGTCCATTTACATCAAAAAGATCAAAAAAGTAAGTATCTAAAGAAACTGGTGCGTATAATCTAAAAAACAGTCATAATCGAGTTTTCCATCCATAAAACATCAACTGGCTCGTATAATCTAAAAAAATAAGTCATTCCTCTCATGACTTGACATGAGACATTGTGGGTTGGGTTTGACAGATACAGCACTGTACCGATTAGCCCAGAGGCCCATAGAGACCAGATTACACCATCTCAGCAGGAAGTATTCTCCTTGCAGTCAGCAATACTAAGCAGTTTGTGGTGTTCAGTTAATATCTCATCACAATACACCACCTCTCAATTATGCGAATACACTGTTTTAAAAAATGGACAACAACACTTTACTTGAAGGTGTCTACATTAGAGTGACATGAATGTGTCGTGAACATGACGTGTATCATGAACATCAATGACGCTTTTTAAAAGGCATACCAGGTAAGACTGCATTTTTTTACCTCTCCCTACAATTGCAGATTTTTTGGGAAAAAAGCAACATTGCACATTCTCACCAATTCATGTGAATCAGTTAGCAAACCAAAGAATAGGAACCAGTGATGATTCGTGTTCAGTTACGTTTTCACCGCCTCACGGATATTGAGCTATTTAATCATCGAAGTGATGACGAAGCTGGTAAATTAACCTAGAAATGTTGCCTGGTGTGTCATTCAGCTTTAGTAATGTAAAAAATTCCCAGACTTTTCCATGACTTTCGCTGACTAAAATGATACATTTCCATGATTGCTTGACTTCACTATAATCAAGCGATAAGCCCTGAGAGGCTGTTCTATGCATGAAGCAAGTGGAGCGAATTGTTCATTTTGCTCAGCAATTTCTGGCACACTGAAACACCAAGTCAAGTGAAACTCAGTGGGCATGTAGATCCACTTGATGTCTTATGGATGGAAAACTCTAAAATTTAAACAAAGGTCAAGAGACTTGTAAACAACTGAACAATACACAATGGGTGTAGTTCTCCAGTAAAGTGGTTTTTAGGAGTGAATGTGTCATGATATTTGACATCATTCATGTCTGATCTACCCTGCCACTGAACGTTTGTTTTAATGTGTAGTAGACTTTGGTTCCTTGTGGGGGTAACTACACCCCCCCCAACACACACACACACTCACACACACACACACACACACACACACTACAGTAAATGTAGTTGTACAATATACTGCTTGAATTGAAGTTAATACTCGATAAAGATCAAGGCCTAGGGGATGTTAATACTCGATAAAGATGGGATAAAGAGGGAAGCATGGCAATAACTAGATCAGATTTTGCGGACATCTGGTTGCTATTATCAAAATTCCTTGATATTCCCTGACTTTGTCCACAAAAATATCAAATTCCCTGATTTTCCATGTCTGAAACAGGCTGCACTGAAATTCCATGATTTCCCAAAAATTCCCTGACCCATAGGAACCCTGTACAACACTGGGTGGTGTTTGCTGGTAAACGCTAACAAGGAATGTGAGCTACATCTCTGTCATGTTTTGGGTTTTGGTTCAAATACAACTTTGTACATAAACAAAGGCGATGTCATTGACTATTGTTGACTGCACCATTAAAGGGATATTCTGGCATATTTCAACCCATGTTGTTTTAGGTCACCAAGTGCTGCCAGTAGAAGTAAGAAGAAGAAAATTTGGGACAACGTAGACCAAACAGCGAAAGCTAACATTAACAAGTGGAGGACAGGACACTTAATTTCAGTTTCGTTTTCCATACATTGCATGTTTTGTCAAGTTATTCATTCTTCCTCTAAAATTTCCGTTCAAAAAGTTAGTATACCGGCCAAGCCTGACAATGTACGGTTAAAGGAGAAATCTGGTGTGATTCTAACCATAGCCCTGTTGTTTGAGGTCAATGAGAACTGTCTGTTGGAAAAAGAATGAGAAAATTGATATAACGTTGATTAGGGCATAGGAAAATAAAGCTGAAAGTGAGTTTCTGTGCCCCATCTAGTTAGTGTTAGCTGCGTGTTCACTATTTAGTCTGTTGTATTAAATTTTCTCGTTCTTTTCCATGCTGACAGCATTTGGTGATCTGGAACAACAGGTCTGTGGATTGATTCACACCGGATTTCTCCTTTAATATGGGAGAAGTATGTAATATGGTGTTTTGGAAGCAGACATAATGGATAGTTTGATTGGCCACTCATCAAAAATAGCAACAGTGTTTTGTGAAATAGTGAATTACCACATTCAGCCACAGGGTGGCACTAAAGACCACTGGCCTATGCCCTCAGTCAGCAGGGGAGATGTAGAAGCATGCCTCACTCCTTAAGGGAAATGACTCTGCAATTTCCTCCTGCTGAGACACAGCCCAAGCCTGTGGACACATGAGTGAAAGCCTTACCCCACACCGATGCACTATATCTCTTTTCACATGACACCCAGAGGTGTCCGAGAGATATTACTCTCTCAGTGTATGACAGAGGAGAGAGAGGCGGGGGGCCTGGAACTGCAAGAGAGAAAATAGTCGAGGCCTTGTTGAGTTCTCATGTTTCTCACTCTCCCGGAGCTCAGATGGACGGCTTGTTGTGAGATCATGGTGGGAGACCAGAGCCTGGCGTGGCACGGCCCCCGATGCAGCGTGTGTCAGCTCTGATGCTGCTTCCTCTGTGGCTCCCTGGAGGCTGACATTGGTTGTTTCTGTAGCTGTTGTTCTCTGGAGAGGAAAGCTGTCGCGCAGCAGTTCACACAGCTTGATGCTGGCAGAGGACAAAGCCCTCTGTGTCCCCAGTCCAACCCGTTGCAACCCCACACACACACACACACACACACCACCCCAATACTGGAATAGGGCCGGCTATGGTCAGGGAATGTGGGTTGTTTGTGTGTATGTGTGTGCATATGTGTGTTTGTGTGCGTCATGCATCTCTGTGTGAATGTGCATGAGTGACTGCACGCATGTGCATGTGTGTGTATGTGTGTTCATGCGTGTGTGTGTGTGTGTGTGTGTGTGTGTGTGTGCAAACGTGTGAGTTTGGGGGGCTCTCCCGAGTGTGCAGTGTGATGTCCAATGTAAAATTGGACATTCTCTAAGAATGAGTCACCCTCTAGCATTGAGCCCTGCCTGGCCAAGCTTTCCTCTTCAGTGCTCTCCTACTGGAAATGGAATGCCAGTGATGTCATAAATTAACTGGCTGAGTTGAGAATATTACCCAATCCCTGAACCACTAGCTTATGTGCCAAAGATGGCAGATCATCATCTCTTTCAATGAGGAAGAGTGGATTATTAGTATTACGATGGACAGACCCACTCACTGAACCTGTTGTTTCATTTGCATTTGCTTTGGTTGTTATTCTATATATTTATAGACACGTATATGATTGCATAATATGTATAGGAGCCATATATATTATATGATATGTATCGGAGTTCTTCTGGAGGAAGACTAAAATAAAAATGTCTCTGAGGTGGAGGTGCAGGATAATATTTTTTACAACACTATCTGACTGTCTGTCACAAGGTCTCACCTTATTTTTTTTTAGAATGAAAAGAGGAACATAAGATCCATATCACATATTTACACTTCACACTTGGTTAGTGGTAAAACAAACAAACATCTTTCTGTGTAATATAATACAAAGACTGCTGCTGTCCATTCCAGAAATTAATTTTTTCTGAAGTAACTATACAAGGAAGACAGTGTTACCACATTTCCAACATATATCTGACCTTAAACACCACCGCTACATGTGTTTTGGAAATACTACCTGTGAGCTAAAGCACATCTGCACTGACTCAACCCTCTGGAAAGCACCATGCGCTGGGCCCAAAGACAGAACCTTGACAAGCATTGGAGATCAATACCAGATGAACTGTGTGAAAATAAAATAAATTAAAAAAATAAAGTAAAAAATAAAAAAGGACCCGTGAGAGTGAGTATACTCCTGCTATCATGTACTCAATTACTCTGAGATACCCCAGGCGTGGGGCTTTTATTCAGAGCTGTTTTTTAAGACTCAGAAGGACACTAAACTTCAATTGCCAACACAGAGTGTGGCAACCATACCCCTGCTTTGTGGCACAGTGTTTTGGTTAGCCGGTTCCCAGAGGAGCAGATGCTGTAACAGTATGAGAACTACAGAGCCCTGAGTTCTAGAGTAAGCCTGTTGTTTCTCTTTTGTTCCAAACACTGGCAGCAGAGGAGGGGGGTTGTAGTCTATTTTAACAGCAATGTCAGCTCTCTCTTGATAGTAGCCCACATTAAATGAACAAAGACCTCAATTCCCTTTGAGTGAGTGTTGCCAGTGGATTACCAATAAAGTGTTTTTACAGATTAATAGATGTTCTCATGCCATATCTTGGCTTGATGGAAGTGTCCTTTCAATCACACAGACACACACACAGAGACAGAGATAGATAGATAGATAGATAGATAGATAGATAGAGAGAGAGAGAGAGAGAGAGAGAGAGAGGCAAACACACTTCCTCTTTTGTCTTCGGGAGGAAGTTGCATATATGTGCCCACATAAAATTAACCTCAAACCAGTAGACATCTTTATTCTTAACCGAAAAGAACTTTGCAGAAACTTCCCCACAGTACTGTTGCGTCTTACGCATAATGAAATGTTGCTCAAAAATGATGCAAATCTAGTCACACTAAAGACTAATAACAGCATTAACTAGCGCTCCTGTGAGTTCATAGAGGCAGTTCAAGTAGCCTATGCTCATTTCAATCTGTTCATACTTTAGCATTGCTACATGAATTCCCCGCGTTGAAATGACATCATTGTTCTTGACCAACCAATCCTTTTGTGACCGATCCTACTCGGTGCGCGACATCCCTTCTCAAACCGCTCCGTCATGCTGGAAGACTATTGGTCAGACTCGGGATCAATCACACGATAATCTGGTTCAGGGTAGGTTGGTACAGGCGCCAGCGCTGAAGAAAGAGCTCTACGTTTTAAACGCCCAGGGAGGATTCCGCAATTACCGCGTTTCGCTTTTTCCTCTTCTTCTTCCTCACCGTGCCTGGGCAATATGACGTTGACATGAGGAATGCAGTAGTTTACCTGCAATCACGGACAGCCAGGATATAAACATTAGCTGAGCACTTTTGCCACTGAGTGGCATCTGCCTCAGTTTTTCGCGAATTGAAATTCTGCGATGCGGTTTGGAATTTTTCTTTTTTTTCTGATAGCAGTCAGATCCTCCCCTCGCTAAACGGTGTGGTTTTTAGAGTGCTTCTGAGTATGTAGGGTGCATATAGCTAAGTTTAGAAATACACACACTTTTACCATTTCGTCTTGAGCTTGTGCTGGTGGGAGAGAGAAGAGCATCACCATCCAAAGGTTTCTACCTACTTCGAAGACTTTGTTGTGGCTTTTGGACTGCGCGAAAACATGGGACTGCCTGCGCTGGAGTTCAGCGACTGCTATCTGGACAGTCCACAGTTCCGAGACAGGCTTAAATCTCACGAACTGGAACTGGACAAGACCAACAAGTTTATCAAGGAGCTGATCAAGGATGGGAAGGCTTTAATCCAGGCACTGAAAAGTAAGATGATCTTCTGTACGTCTTTTATTGCCATGATGTGGATGGAGTTGTGACATGACATCGCGGGCATGGTTTTGCACTTTGTTGTGTTGCCTGACTACCCCCCGTGGAGGGGTGGATAGGCAAGCTTGTTATGCCTGTCCCAAACACACTGTCCCAGTTCGGCCCTCAGTTTTAGAGTCAGGACAAAAAGCGCATGGGTTTTGTACTCTGTTTTGTACCGTGTTCTCATGTTGTAGATTAAGTTGCCAAGCACAGGATTATCTTTGCGTTTGCGCAGACCTTGCTACCTGCATCCTTTTTAAATCCCAACCACGGCACGACACCGGTTGATTGATCTGATAGTCCGAAGTGATGTCTTACCTTTTCAGTGTTTGTAATCAATCAGACGTTATTGTAGTCATGCGGTAGGTGCCCAAACATTCGTTTGGTCTCTGTGTTGCTTCTGGTTCACCGCTGTTACATACATTACCTGAAATTTCCACCACCCTCCCAGAGGATGTGCAAAGCAAACAGGACACACACACACACACACACACACATACACACACACAGCAGACACACAGCAGACACACAGAGGGAGAGAGAGAAATTAAAGCTGAGCAGAGTAGAGTAGAGTAGAGCCTTCGAACAAATAAAATGCTCTCTGACTGAAGGATGTGTTGCACTCTCATGTCAGGGGCCTACAGACATAAAATGAATCGTGAGGTCAGAGGCAGCCTGGAGCTGCCAGAGAGAGAGAAAGAGAGAGTGTGTGTGTGTGTGAGTGTGTGTGTGTGTGTGTGTGTGTGTATGTATGTGTGTGTGTGTGTGTGTGCACGCTGATCTTATTCACTGAAGCCACTGAGGTGAATTAGTCCACCGTCCTCTGTGGCCAAGCACGGTTCCTGCCAAGTTCCTGACTTTGCTAAAGGGCAAACCCCTGGTGTTGCTTAACTGCTTAAGGGCACAAAGCCTCTCTGAAATATGACAGCCAGTGCCACTACATCAGTGATTTGGGTTTGGTTGTGACCTCGTGGCCAACTAACCAACCGAATAACCAACGGAACTCGACTTTCACAAGTGCGAAGAACCTTGCCTACCAAACATCGACCATGACTGATTTCTTTCCTTGGCTTGCCCTGTCCTTCTCTCTCTCTTTCTCTTTCTTTCTCCATCAAGCAGTTCTTTCACTTGTGGTCTCCGTGGCTTTTTGTCCCACTCAAGGCTTCACTGAGCACCAGAAACAGCCGCTGTCGGCTGTGTCCCTTGCAGGCGTGATTGGTGTTTAGTACACACAAGCCATCCTGTCATTAGACTGCCCTGATGAGAGCTTTTAGGGCCCCGAAACGTCAGACGTGACATTGCCTTAATTACGGCTGTCCTGTGTACTACTCACACATGGCAAAGAGAACTCACTTTGATAACCTCATTAAGCCTGGAAAGGCTTGCATGTGTGATGGCTGAGTGTTGATAGGAGTTGACCCCATGCTTTTTTGGCCTCCATCTTGGATTGGTGTAGCATTTCAAAGGTTTTGTGGTTGTGTGTTCAGCCCACCACTAAAATGCTCAGACATACCCAGGCTCGTTGGGGACTCTTATTGTGACAGGGTATAATGATGACAGCTGGTTACACAAGGTCAGTTTTCCTGCACTTGCATGTTTGTTTGAATCCAGGGAGGTACAGTATTTTCATAGCACTCCCAACATGCCTACCTCATTTCCCTTTCAAAAGTCACACTGTCTGTGCTGTATCTGTAGTTAGATAGATAGAGAGATAGAGAGATAGATAGATACTTTATTTGTCTCCCTAGGACATTTGGGAATTCTACAATTCTTAGGGAATTCTTTACTCTCCATAACTTGACATCCACAAGTGTAAGGTAGGTAGCATGGTGGTGGTGGGGGTGGGATATTGGGATTGCACAGGAGGTGATGCTGTCCATGTTTGAGGTGGGGTGGAGAGACAGACCTCTGCGACTGCTGACGGAAAGGTCTGGAGAGGAGCCCTCTGCTGCCTGTGTGTCTCTGATGGGAGTCACAGGCCTCTCAGCTCACACATACACTGCTGCTGACTCACCAGACTAGACACATGCAGACACATACACACACACTCACACGTGGCTTTGTCTCACCCTTGCGCACTCATACACACACACAGACACACATACACACAAACACACACGCACCCACTAGACTCTGGTTCTACTTATTCTTACTCACACACACACAAATCACACACAGACACACTTTCTCTTTCACACAGATATACACACACACACATTATGAGGTTTGATTCTGTCAGCCCCAGTGGCTCTCCTCTCTCTGTTTTCTCTCGGCCTACTGAAGAGACCCAAAGACCTCTCCGAACAAGGCTGCCAGATGAAAGGCTTCAAACTGGACCCGGATAGACAGATACTAACTGCCCTGTGTAAAATAGATTAAGACTGATAGGCTTGTCAGAAATGTAAACAATAGCACAGAATGGCAGAGGTGTGTTTAACCAGTGTGACCCAGTACTGAAGCCTTTTATGTCTTTTTTTTTTAAATAGGAAATGTAAGACTGAATCAATAACGTCTAATGGAAATTGAATAATGGCTAATGTAAGCCATGAGTCATTCAATTGCTTGATTGGATTTACCCTGAAATCAAACGGCAGGAGATAGACATGTTTTAAAAAGGTCACATAGTGTGTTACGACTATGCATCACTGGCTGTGTGTGTGTGTGTGTGTGTGTGTGTGTGTGTCTGCATGTGTGTGTGTGTGTGTGAGTGTGTGTGTGTGTGTGTATGTGTGTGTGTGTGTGTGTGTGTGTGTGATGTGTGTGTGTGTGTGTGTGTGTTGTGTGTGTGTGGTGTGTGTTTATGTGTGTGCGCTAATGAATGCATGAATGTGTTTCTGTATCTGTGTGTGTGTGAGTGTGTGTTGCTGTGTGTGGGGCGCTAATCAGCCTGCATGCCGCTGCTGTCAGTGTGTCTGATGGATGACTCTCAGTCTGTCCGCGAGACCCCCCCCCCCCCCCCCCCCATGTGACGAATGCAGACTGGGAGACTCAGCCACAGGGTCACCCCCTCGCCTCCAGATAGAGAGAGGGAGAGAGGGACAGAGAGATAGAAAGAGAGGGGGAGAGGGAGGGGAAAAGAGAGAGAGGGGCATAGAGAGGTCTGGGGGAGGAAACTAGGGAGTGAGAGAACCAGGGAGAAAGTGAGAGAGTGAGGTGGACTAGTCTGTGTGAGAAAATAGCATATTGGGACACATAACATTATTCTTGTAGTTAAAGAAATTTAAAGTTAAAGAAATCTAAAGACAGATCTTTGGAAAATATGTCAAATATGTAAAACAGCATTTATGTCAATAATAATAATAATAATAATAATAGTTGTTATTGTTATTAGTATTTATTATTAAAAGCAGATCTGAGAGTCTGTACATAGAGACTGGCAAAGTAGCTGCACCTGCAGATGGTAGTAAGTCTCACTGTTGGAAACAAAAGGGAAGCAGAGAGACATCTGCACCGAGGGGGAAACCCTGGCTATTCAACAGAGCAGGTTACTGTGACTGGGAGCTCATGCCAGCAGTTTCTTCAGTGGGGGTGAGAGAGACCCAGATTAAGCAGAAGGGCCTTGGGGGTGAATGTGAGAGAGAGAGAGAGAGAGAGAAAGATAGTGTGTGTGTGTATGTGTGTGTGTGTGTGTGTGTGTGTTGGGGGGAATCATCCAGTATGAGGGCATCCAGCTGAGAGCAGGGGATGAGAACAAAGAGAAGCAATGTGTGTATGTGTGTGTGAGCGTGTGCGCATGGTGTGTTGGTGTGTGTATGTGTGAAAGAGGGTGTGTGTGTGTGTGTGTGTGTGACACCAGAGGGAGGGGCTATTCCCAGAGTGTCATACATACAAAGGGTGTGTGTGTGTGTGTGTGTGTGAATGTGTCTGTGCGTGTGTGTGTGTGTGTGTGCAGAAATTGGGACATTCCTTGTATTGCTCCCATTTAATCTCCGGTTGTGCTTGAGGGGCATCTCTCTCACTCCGTCCCCACCCATTAAACAGCGTTGCTCTCGGAGGTTCGCGCGCCTTCATTGAACAAAGCTGTAATAAAGAGATTATTACAGGAGGGATTATCATGTCCAACCATCCTAATAAAGAGCCACAGACGTCCAGGATGAGGTCCAGCTGCCGTAGTCATGTCCTTAAGCCACGAGCTTAATGAGTCTTTGAAATCCGTAATACATTTTTTTTTCTTTCGCATCAAACACCATCCCTATGCAGTGCTGTATTTAGGTCACTTATGAAGCACGATGTGTGTCGCCACATCACAGAAGCCATGTTTTCTTGTGCTGTTGAGCTAATTTGAGCTCATTTGGATGTCAAATCGATATTCCTGAAAACCACAGAACGATTGGACTGGACGCACACCTTACTTTTTCTTTTGTTGTTGAACATTGTATTTCGGTGTGTTTTTTAATATCGTTGTGCTTTAATTAATTTGTCCCTGAGCTATGCTACGCTAATTGAAATTCAAAACCAACAGCTCACGCTCAGGGAGCCATGCTAGCTGCAGTGCCTGTGGGCCTTGCGGAGACGGAATCCCTCTCAGAGTGTTTTCGCAGCCGCTGAAATGTTGCTTGGCCTCCTCGAGGCAGCCATTATTTCACACAGGCACGGCAGCAGGCGTAGAGTGTGGTCTAGCAACACAAGGCTGTCAAAGAGCACAAGTCGACTCACTGAGGTTCTGTTAGCTTTTGGTTTTTGGAGCAGGAAAAGGATCTGGGCTAAGGTCCACTTTGCGCCACCTTGCACTTTTATTTTTAGGGGGCTTGAACGTGTGATTGCTGCCACAGCTGGGAGCAGAAGGGAACGTTACTGTAGCGTTCTTCAAACAGTGGTGAACGCTTGTGGTGAACGTGTTTTCTTTGAACAGAAAAGTTGCACAATTATCTGTAAACGGCATTCCATTTGATCTGGAAGCTTCCATCCAGCTCTATGTACAGCATTATGCTCCTCCTCATATTGTTTGTGTGTCAAACAGACTGAAAAGACTGCATAACCTATGTGGTATCACTTTACTTAATCGTGTCGACACAAGAGCAACATGAACCTGACAGGAACAGGAATGCACTTAATCTCTTACTCCTAATCTCTCTCCATACTGCACTTTTATGACATTATTGCACTTTCAACTCAAAATACTGCAAATTTCATGTTAGCAAAATTCACTCCTTGTTAGTTTTTTATTGTGCTGTAGCTTGAATGTTACCCTCTTTTGTAAGTCGCTTTCGATAAAAGCATCTGCTAAATGCATTAATGTAAAATGTAAATGTAAATGAACCTGTCATAAGCATGGCATGGCACATATCATGAACATTAATGACACTTGTCATTAAGTGTCATTCGTTTTTTGTAATGTCTGCATCCCAAACAGCTGTGTGTCAGCTGTGTTACAACTTAATGACAGTAATGAACATTAAAAACGTGTCATTTATGGTCGTGATATTATTATTACTATATCTCTTTTTCATCTGGCTCCCAGCATGCATTGTGGCGTTGTTTCGAGGGGAAACACGTAATGGAAAAGATTCCTCTGAAGTCTTCACATGCTTTTCCATAAGTAAGTGTCAAGTCTGAATGACAGAAGGAAGTGATCCTGAAGAAGACTCTCATAACATGTCAGTTGTTCCTTGCGCACTGGAATTTAGACAAAATTGACTACACACACACACTTACACACACACACACATACACACACGTACACACATGTACACACATACAGTGTCCTTCAGGATTGTGTTGTACATCCAAACAGCGAGTTTTTGGAGAAGTCTGTCCTTTTTGTAGAAATGTGATGGCCTGTGGTCTGGAGAAGTCTGTCCTTTTTGGAGAAATGTGATGGCCTGTGGCCTGGAGAAGTCTGTCCTTTTTGGAGAAATGTGATGGCCTGTGGCCTGGAGAAGTCTGTGCTTTTTGGAGAAATGTGATGGCCTGTGGCCTAGAGAAGTCTGTCCTTTTTGGAGAAATGTGATGGCCTGTGGCCTGGAGAAGTCTGTCCTTTTTGGAGAAATGTGATGGCCTGTGGCCTAGAGAAGTCTGTCCTTTTTGGAGAAATGTGATGGCCTGTGGCCTAGAGAAGTCTGTCCTTTTTGGAGAAATGTGATGGCCTGTGGCCTAGAGAAGTCTGTCCTTTTTGGAGAAATGTGATGGCCTGTGGCCTGGAGAAGTCTGTCCTTTTTGGAGAAATGTGATGGCCTGTGGCCTAGAGAAGTCTGTCCTTTTGGAGAAATGTGATGGCCTGTGGCCTAGAGAAGTCTGTCCTTTTTGGAGAAATGTGATGGCCTGTGGCCTGGAGAAGTCTGTCCTTTTGGAGAAATGTGATGGCCTGTGGCCTGGAGAAGTCTGTCCTTTTTGGAGAAATGTGATGGCCTGTGGCCTGGAGAAGTCTGTCCTTCTTGGAGAAATGTGATGGCCTGTGGCCTAGAGAAGTCTGTCCTTTTTGGAGAAATGTGATGGCCTGTGGCCTGGAGAAGTCTGTCCTTCTTGGAGAAATGTGATGGCCTGTGGCCTGGGGAAAAGTGTGCTGGTGGTCATAGGTCTAATGGGGAAGCCTTCAGGGCCTCACAGACACATAGTGATACTAGGGGTCAAAGTTCAGAGGTCAGCCAGAGGGTGCATCACAGCTGACCATGAAAATGACCTTTTTCTCCACACACGTACACCACATTCTGTGTGAATGCTGTGTCTCTGCTTCTGTGTGTGTGTGTGTGTGTGTGAGCGATGGAGAAAGTTACACATTAAATTAACTTGTTTCACAATAACCCCAGTGCTCTGGTCATGAAGTGCTTTGACTGGAAGGTCAGCAATGGCTCATGCTTTTTTTTTGTAATCCAGCAAATTAGATGACGGTGTGAGCTGAACATGATCCAACTGGAAACAACACAGAAACAAATAGGGGAGAAAAGATCGTCAGCAAACTTCTCAGGAAATTGCAATAGAGCTTCAGTGGGTTTACAGGTGTCCAAATCAATTATGTCCTGGAATACAGAACGGGGAAATATGACCTAGTTAAATCTCCCCTAGAATGTGCTGACATGGACATTTTCAGTGACGATTGTAAAGTTGATGAGGTGGTGAGGCAATCATGTGGTGCAGTCATGTGTGTAAGGGAGCGTCTGAGGTTGTTTGGTGGGCTAAACGTTGCTCCTTACTTTATATGCGGCACAGATGCATGCAGAAAGCAGATATCCCCATTTGACAAAACCAAAGGTCAACAGTGAGGAAGTTCTTCTTGGGTCTCGAGTCATGATGGTGTGTGTGTATGGGTTTGTGTAATGTGTGTAGAAATGTAAGTGTATGTGTCCATGTGGTAGTTCTCTGTTTTGTGACTGAGACTTTTCAGACTCGAGTCAGTACGTTGACATGCACCAAGAGAAAGTCTAATTTTTACCTTTTTTCCGGCTAAAGTCAAATTTTTAAAATGCATGTATACACCTTAATGTGGCTGAAATCGAACTTTTAAAATGCATGTATACAACTTAGTCCCGCTGAAATCCAACCGAATCAGCCCACTCATAATTGAGTTAAGAGTGTGTGTGTGTATGTGTATGTGTGTGTGTGTGTGTGTGTGTGGTCCTTGATTTTGTTAATATCTACTGTGTCCTAGTCCTGTAGGAGATAAACTTGCGTACTGGCAACAAGTGGGAAGTGTGAGAGTGCTCCGCATGGATGTCCTAAGGCAGGCATTCATCACCTCAGGTTTCTCTGAACAGGCAAAGTTCAGGAGGCTGAATGCTGTTACATTTTACTGGGTGCAATTTGAGGGCCTGCTGGGATGCAGAATAGGCTCCCGTAAAGCACTGTTACTAAATGCCCTCTCTTAAAGACCCAGATGAATGATTAAACACACTCACACACACGACCCTGTAACCATATATGTCTGCGTGTGTGTGTGTGTGTGTGTGTGAGAGAGAGAAGAGAGCAAACAATGGTTAGCTAGGAGATGTGAACCTGAAAAACACGTTGCTGTCTTTGTTACCGATGTGTACTAGTGCTGGCAGTAATATCTACTGAGGGCTCCTGTGTAATCAGCCAATGGGGCAGTTGTCACTAGTACTGGGATTGCAGTCAGTGCTCCTGTCCTCAATGACTTCAAATCATTAATGTGTCTTCATCCAGGCTGAACTGGGTACAGTTCCTATTTAACAAATTGTTACTTATGTTAGATCAGTGGTTGTCAAACTGGGGTACAAGTACTGCTGGGGGTACTTGGATCAGTTCGAGAGGTATGCAGAATAAATCTGGGAATGGGTTCTCAGCTCTTACCAGCACGGAAAAAAAAAAAAACTTCAGTAGACTACATATGGAAGAATCATACTAAATTATTACTACTAAGTTACTACTAAATTATTATCAGTATATACCATATGCATAACATACAGACATGCAGAAATAATCATTGTTATAGCAAGCTGTCCATGGTGCACAGGGTACTCAGTAGGACGTAGAGTGTTAAAAGTTTGGAAGCCACTGTATTAGGTCGACTAATATTATATACTAGGTGACATATAACCTTTCACCCATAGATTATTGTCTAAAATCATATCACACATTCAGATATGGTTTGTGTTCTCTGGCCAGTAAAAGTGCTATCTAAATGTACACCCCTGGATGGGCTGTTAAACTGAACCCCAGGACCTCAGTGTAAGTGCCCAAAGAGTTTCTGCCCTGGCTGCTCCTCAGTGTAAGTGCCCAGAGAGTTTCTGCCCTGGCTGCTCCTCAGAGAAATATGTTTTTTTTTTTCTCTCCTCATATTATTGGCTTCCAGTGGTTTGGGAGAAAGTTGGTAAATGGCCGCTGTACAGTGTAAGTTAATAACATAGCTGAAGCCTTGTGTGGAATGCAGAAGCTCGTTGGCTGTGGTTGGAGCTGTAGCTGTAAATTGTTTTAGTTAATCGGCCCTCAGTGTGTAGAATGACTTGTAATCAAAATCTTTATGACTTGTTTTTGATTGCACTCTCACTTGACATTTCCCCGAATCCTCAGCACAGTGAAAGACACTGAATGTGCTCGCTTTGACTGTTTTAGTTCTCTGAAGAGCAAGCAGGCTTGTATTATCTGTAATATGTGGTATACAGTAGTGTAGAGGGAGAACTTCTTGCTGCAGGTGTGTTGTTCCGTGTGTGTGTGTGTGTGTGTGTGCGCGCGTATGTGCATGTTCGTGTGTGTGTGTGTGTGTAGATGCCTTTCATTGCTGTCTCTCCCCTTAGAGCCGTGGCAGCTGTGTGGTTCGTCAGGAGCCAGTAGTTCTGCAGATGCTCCCGCACTCGACTCAACTTTTCCCACTCACCCTCCCAAAGTACCTCCCTGGGAGAGACGAGCAGCAGGAACAACAGAGAGAAGAGAGAGGAGGGGAGAGGAAGACAAACAAAGGGCTAAAACTGAGAGAATGAGATAGATAGATAGATAAATATATAATATATATATATATATATATATAGATAGATAGATAGATAGATAGATAGATAGATATACTTTATTGATCCCAAGCTGGGAAACTCACTTTGACATGTAGGACAAACACAATAACTGTACAACACAATAACAATACAAAGAGAAGAAAGCATAATAAGAAAATATATGATGTACGATATGAAGTGTAGATATAGACAGAGATAGCTAGATAGATAGAGTAGATAGATAGTGAGATAGATAGATAGATAGATAGATAGATAGAGAAAGAGAGAGAGAGAGTTGTAATTTATAGATGAGAGAATGAATGAATAGAATAAAGGTCATCATGGCTGCTTCTTAAGTGGCTCTATTTAATTTCATCAGCATAGTGGCCAGAAGTCTTTGTTGCTTTCCTCTTTTTCTCCTCCTCCTCCTCCTCCTCCTCTTCTTCTCTTGTTACTTTTTCTCTCTGCGAGGGAGTGGGAGGAACAAAGCGGACGTAGGCTGCTGTGGCAGGGGGTCATGTCTCGTGACCATTGCTCTTTGTTTTGGGCCTGATTGCTCCAGTGAGAGGCAGACGTGCAGACATACGGCCATGTGATCACCTCACCCCGGAATCCCAGCCATCTGCATGCCGGTGACCCGCGGGCCTGGTGTTTCTAGAACAATCCAGAACATCCATCTGGAGGACTGGCTTCCCATGATAGGCTGGGCAGCCTGAGGGGAATGGAAAGTGGGGGTGGTTGATTTTGTAGCTTATATTGGGGCATGTATGGTGTCTGTAGGACGGAAGCACAGCAGCCATTCTCTCTGGCTTTCAGGACAGCACAGCTGAATGCATCCCCCCCTCCCTCTCTTTTCTTTCCATCTCTCTCTCTCTCTGTCTGACCCTTTACTCCCTCCCCCTCTCTCTTTCTCTGTCCCTCTTCCGCTCCCTCTCTCCTTGCTCCCTTCTCTCTCTTTCTTTCCCTCTCTCTCTTTCTCTCTGTCTCTCTCTGAATGGCCAGTATTGTCCCCGAGGTCTCTTCTGGTCCTTTGTCTCAGTGGCTCGGTCAGCTGAGAGAAGCTCGGCGCTCGTTGGCTCTGGCCTGGGCGGAGTTGAGTCTGAGGGCACGCCCGGGCTGCTGGGATGTGGAAGCTGTTCCGCTGGCATAGGGTAGTAGGGGCAGGTGGGGGATGGATCACCAGCAGTGCCATAAGGCAGGCATAAGGAAGGCTTGGAGAGCTGGACCTGGGTGAACTCTCTTCCTGCTGGATAGTCATCCAGTTAAGTCTGGACGTTCACCATTGTGTCTGCAGTTCAGACTGGATGTTCAAAACAGTGTCTGCAGTTCAGACTGGATGTTCAAAACAGTGTCTGCAGTTCAGACTGGATGTTCAAAACAGTGTCTGCAGTTCAAACTGGTTGTTCAAAATAGCGTCTGCAGTTCAGACTGGATGTTCAAAATAGCGTCTGCAGTTCAGACTGAATGTTCAAAACAGTGTCTGCAGTTCAGACTGATGTTCAAAACAGTGTCTGCAGTTCAGACTGAATGTTCAAAATAGTGTCTGCAGTTCAGACTGGATGTTCAAAATAGTGTCTGCAGTTCAGACTGGATGTTTACCATGGCGTCTGCAGTTCAGACTGTATGTTCACTATAGTATCTCCTGCTCATCTGCTCTGACTTTGGTTCAGCAAAAGACCAGAAGCAAAAGCACCTGCATATTTGTACTCCAGATGGCATGGAGCCGCTGAGAGATGTTGGCTTTTGGTTGCATCTTTAGAATAAGCTCATTGTTAGAGCACTGAAATAGCACTGGGTCTTTCCATCAGCGCCATTCATTATGTTTGAGACAGGGGAGAAAATATGTAGCAGTTTTAGGACTTTATTCACATTAAGAAAACTAGTATCCATCACTATGCTTCAACTCTCCCTGTATTTCTTCAGTCTCACAGGGAGTTTCTTTGAATAGTGGCCCACACAGTCTGGGAAAGCCTGGTGAAGTTGTCTAACAGTTGTGTCATTTTTTGTGTTTGACCACAGCAGTGCTCTCCTCTCTGTTCTGTTTGCTTTGGTTGTGTTCGCACAGGCCAGAGTACAGCAGGACTCAGGTCAGACCTTTGGGCTGTCAGCAGGCCAGGTTTCTCCTGGGTGATTTTTCCCCTGCAGTCATATAATGTGTGTAACTGCCACACACACACACACACACACACACACACACACACACACACACACACATACAACACATGCATATGCAAGCACACACACACACACACACACATGCACAAAAGCATATATATGCTTTATGCACAGACACATTACTGCACAGAGAGCGTGCACAACAATGCACACACACACACACACAGTCATACACACATACACACACGCACACACACACATACTCCCAGTCATGATATATATGCTCTCTGTAGGTTCTCTCTGGGGTCAGCTTTCAAGTAAAGACCACAAATAACTAATGCAATGTCAAAGCCTCACACAGACAGTTTAATGCTTTTCATTTTTTACCTGATGCCCATGTGGCCATCTATTACTGTTAGCTTTTTTCTTGGTTGGAGAAACTAGCACAGGCTCCTTTGGGCATGTAAGCCAAGGAAATCAGCCGCCCCTAATGGTGAAAAATACGAGCCAATTGTTTTTTGTGTGTTGTTTTCGAGCTCATGGACAGAGAGACCGAATGCTTCTCAGCTGCATTTATAGTAAAGCTCTCTGGAGGTTCCCTCACTTTGGCTGAAGCCTTTTATAGTAAAGCTCTCTGGAGGTTCCCTCACTTTGGCTGAAGCCTTTTCACAGTAATGCACAGATGGGGTGTCATCAGCTAGCCTGGGAAACTCGTGTCAGCAAGCAGCATGGCTCGGCTTTCGTCCTTTCTGTGGTCAGAGGTGTGTGTGTGTGTGTGTGTGTGCGTGCGTGCGTGTGTGTGTTTGTGTGTGTGTGTGGCTACCCATGAAAAATTAACCAGACTGGCTGCCACCTCTGTACACACACACACACACACACACACACACACACACACAGACACACACTGTGCTCACCACTAGCTAAACACATGGTTGATTTTGGTTGTCACATGTGCTGTGCTGCCAAAATTTGACACCTTCTGTCCTCGTGATTGTACGTCTCACACCAAACACTGATGACCACTGCAGTACACACACACACACACACACACACACACACATACACACAAACATATACACCCACCTACAAGGCTGCTGTGAGTGTCAGTGTGCCATCCATGGGGCTGGTGGGGCTGTGTGTGTGCGTGTGTGTGTGTGTGCGCGCGCATGTGTGTGTGTGTGTGTGTGTGTGTGTGTGTAAGGGCCGCTGAGGGCTGTGAGCGAGGCTGAAGTGCTGGAGTTGTGAGTTCCTGGCCAGCCACGTGCTGTGTGAGAGAGGGCCACTGCCTGACTTCCACAGGCCAATGCAAACAAACCACACTACTGTAGGGAGAGAGAGAGAAAGAGAGAGAGAGGGAGTTAGGTAGGGGAGAGAGGGAGGGAGGGCAGAGAAAGAGAGAGGAAGGGAGGCAGAGAAAGAGGGAGAGAGACAGAGAGAAGAGAGTAAGACAAAGATACAGACAGGAAGTGAGCTGAGTAAGGAGTGTGAGAGAGAGAGAGAGAATTTGAGAAGGGGGAGGATATTGTATGCATAATGTCATTGTGAGTGTGTGTGTGTGTGTGTTTGTGTGTGAGAGAGAGAGAGAGCGAGTCTCATCCATTTTTTTCTTTCCAGGTCCAAAAATAACTCTATACACAATTATTACTCCCCCCCCTCCACACACACACACACACACACACACACACACACACACACACGGCTGCTTTCCCAGCCTGGTAGGGTAAGATGAGAATCTGGAGGCAGTCTGATATTATTGAGACTTAATCTAGGAGAGTAATATGGAGGCCTCAAACAGAAGAGCGAGAGAGGGAGAGAGAGAGAGAGAGAGCGAGAGCTGTTGAGAGGTGTAAACGTATCCAAAAGGATCAAAACTTCCCTTGAAGGCTGACAGAATTCCATAAACCTCTCACACATCTCCATTTTCAACTCATCCACACACACAGTAAAAAGCAGAGACACTGGAGGCACACACTATAAGCAGGAACATGGAGAAACATGGACACATTATCCTATTGGGTTTCCACAAGTTCATCTGCAGGCCTGACCCGAGGTGTTTCAAATGTGCTTGTTGTCGCACAGACTGCGCTACCCTCTGTAACTTCAAATATGACGTTTTATGATGGAGCCTGGTGGAATGCTGTGTTGTCTTACTGGGTTTTATGAGCTCATGGTTTCAAATTCATGTCCTCCCCCTGCCATAGCCTGTTGATACAGCCTTACTCGACGGGCCCTAAAGCTGATGTCAAGTTTGCTCGCCTACCACCACTGCATAACCTACAACTGTCATAACAAATTAAATTACCGACTAGTCCTTTGGCAGTGAATTTGTCTTCTAGGCACAGGGAAGGATACCATCCATATCTGAGTAGGGCAGAGCAGAGAAGATAAAAGGAAATATGTTTTAGACTGAACAAGGAGAGATATTGGATGTGAACTCCTTAAATCATCCCTAAGGAGTTTTGGAGTAAAACTAATGAGCTATAGCTAGCTAAGGGCATGCAAATGCATTTTCATACACCTCCAAGAACCTGGCACATCCACAATTACTGACACATCTACAGTCACTGGCACATCTACAATTGCTGGCACATCTAAAACATCAAACAGGTGTGTGTTGGCAACATAAGTGAACAGTGTCATGCTGTGAAAGGTTTTCTTTGATTTTGTGCTGTGTTTCTACCTGGTACACAGACCTGTATAGTGCATGGGTGGGTGTTGTTTGGTGTTTTTCTGCTCTTCATATGACCTCATGGCTCCAAACGTGGTTTGAAATTGACACCAACATTACAGTAATTACTTGATAAAAGAATATACCTCACATAGTGGCTAATTGTTGCTTAGTGTAGCTTTAATCTACATTAGGTCTTCCTTGTGTCTTGCACCTTTCACAATGCTTAACATCTTGACCATACAGTTTCTGCGCCAACACCTGCTTGATACAGAACTGGCTCGCTCCCAGGTTCAGAAATTGTGTTCTCATTGGCAGTGAGAATGTTTATTCACAGTAATTTAATCTAATTTATGTCAGTCGTTTGACTAGCATGACAGAGAACTTTAAGTGTGCATTGCTAGAGGCAGGAGGGGCAGTGGACACAGGGAATGGGCTCTCACTTTTCCACACGTTCTCTGCTTGTGTTAAACTCAGCCAGCATCACATATAGAAGCTTCGGATGTCACGCACAAAACAGTGATCATTTTGCACATGCACTGGAGACTTTCTAATAGACCAGCTGGACTTTTTTGTCTATGTGGGTGGATATGTACTCATGTGTGCATGTTATGTGTGTGTGTCTCTGTGTGTGTGTGTGTGTGTGTGTGTGTGTGCATGCAGGGGTGTAGTGGGCGTTGGACGTGGGGTTACATAGTCCCCCCACTTCGTGGAACACATCATTTATGTTGGCTATTTTTCACTTTAGAAATATTTGGCATTCATTTAGAACATTATATTGCATACCCCAACTAAAAAATCCCTTACTATACCTCTGCATGCCTGAGTGTGTGTGTGTGTGTGTGTGTGTGTGTGTTGTCATTTTTGTATGGATGAAAACACATTCTTTTTTTTGAATCAGAGAAATAGGACTGCATGTTCTCACTTCTCAGTTTTTACCTTGTGGGTCACTTTACACTTATATTTTCAGCGTGTGGCTTCTAAATAAAAAGTCAGCATCCGATGTGCGTGTCACACAGAGTCCCTCTGGGCTGTTTGCGGCACGTCTTTGTCTACGAAGACCATGCCTTGCTGTGTGTGTGCTCGGCTGGAGTCTATCTGTTAGTTTCACTTACAGTCATTCTCACAGGAAAAGGAGATTGCATGCAGTGGGTAGGTTTTAGCAGTACATTTGAGAAATCAGAGGTGCCGTTTTTTTTCTCAAGGTGTGTGTGTGTATGTGTTTTTGTGTGTGTGTATGTGTGTGTGTGTGTGCGTGCATGTGTGTATGTGTGTGTATGCATTTGTGCGTGTGTGGAGGCGGGGGCAGGGAGTTCTGTGTGTGTGTCTATGTGTGTGTAACTGCTGTCTTTGTGTACACAATGCACATATGTGTTAAAATGAGTTGAGTTTTTTTGCCTGTCGTTGTTTTTCTGTCCTATGTGTGTGTGTGTGTGTGTGTGTGTGCAAACGTGCTTCACATAATTAAGCCCTTCAGCCACATTCAACCCTATCGTACTGTTTCTATGTTGATTAATGCACACGCACACACACACACACACACACACACACGTGCAAGTAACCCCCCGTTGTTCCTGCCCCTCTGTCTGCCTCTGATAAGAGCACTCTCCCTCTATTCTGGGCCCTCCCAGTGCAGACACCCTCTCTGAACTGAACACATGCACCCTGGCACATACGACTAATATAATCACACAACCACACACACAATGACAAAGAGACAGACAAACACACACACAAACACACACACACACACACAAGATCCGTCATGCCTCACTGTCATAATGGGATTGCTCTGGTGACCCAGGATCCTCTCTGGCAGACACAAGCAAAGCAAAGCTCCTCTCTCTCTCTCTCTCTCTCTCTCTCTCTCTGCCTCACCAACCCCCATACATCATCTCTATCTCCTTCTCTACTCCTCCACTCTCTCCTCCCTCCATCTCCTTCTCCTCCTCCTCTACCTCCTCTTCCACCCTTTACCTCCTCTTCTCCCCTCCCCTCAAACAACGCCTTCGTTTCCCAGAATCCATCTCTCTCAGGTTGCAAAAATGACAATGTGAGCATGGCAGTTGGGTTAGCCCCTTGAGTCGTGGATCTGCCCAAGGTTTCTTCCTAGATTAACTGAACATAAGGGAGTTTTTCCTTGCCCCTGTTGCTCTCGGGTGCTCCTTCTGTGAAGCGCCACGAGACAATACGATTGTAAAAGGCGCTGTATAAATACAACTGAATTGAATTGAATTGAATTGAATGGAGCCCAGAGCTCAAGAGGAGTGGCCAAGTGGATACCAGCCCAGTCCCCTAGCCCCATGCCCCCCCCACACACCCCCAGCTGGGGTGGGACTGAGGGGCATCACCCTTTGATTTCCCCCCTCCCCAGGGCGTCTCTGGGAAGTGGGATTTTCTTGGCGTTATCTTCTTAGTGGCTAATTCTCCATCGCCTTGCTGGCAGGTTGCCAAGGCAGCGAGCGGCAGTGCTCCCGCTGAGCGGCCAGTCAGAGCAGACCGCAGGCATCTAACAGCAACACGCCAAAATCAGATCTCAAGTGATGAGTCACATGGGGCACTGAAGGCCGATAGTTTGTGTGTGTGTGTGTGTGTGTGTGTGTGTGTGTACAAGTGGTATGTGATGATGTTGTTATTTAGGTTTGAATTTGGTGCCCATAACCACTGCAGATTGTGGAATATCATTACAACTTCATGGAAATACCTCCACTGTCACAACACACACACACAGACAAACACACACACACACACACACACACACACACACACACCACACACACACACACACGCACACACCTACACACATCCACTCTTCTCCTATCTACTCCCCCCCCCAGCCCCCTCCTCTCTCCTCTCCAGTATTCATCTCTAAGGCCACGGGCCAATGAGGAGTGACGGAATGAGGTCACAGAATGGCTTTGGCAGACGATCGCCGTGGAAACGAATGCCCTCTTTTCGGGTCAAGTGTCATTCAGAGTGTGGCAGGCAGCCGTGTGCCATGTACAGGAATGCAGAAGTACCACCTCGACCCAGCAGTCCTTAGAACCCCCTCTCTCTACGTGCATGTGTGTGTGTGTGTGTGAAGTGAGGTGAAAGCATCTGACTGTGGTGCTCAAGAGAGCTACTTTAGGGAAGTGGTTCACGCTTTAAATCGGCCAGCTTGAGGTGATGATCAGGCCTTAGACCATCAGCCTCTTCTGTCTGTCCCTGATTATGACTCCAGGACCGCGCCCATGGTCAGGTGACCACACTGGCTAAGTAGCGTTAGCTCCCCAAACACGTTTTAGTGTCTCTCACTCTGATCTTCTGACTCTTTTAATACTACAATGCTACTGCTCCTTTTTGAACCTGTGGATCTGTCAGATCAAACTGTTGACATAAAGCCCCTGTGCTATCAGCAGCAAAACAGGAAGCGATGTTAGCAACGTTAAAATGACAGACTAGACAAAATCTATTCTTGTAGTTCTTTTCCTGGACATGTGTGGATGTCTTCAGTGATATGAGTGTCTGATATGGTCGCGCCACACTTCCCCATTCGACTTCAGCGCCTTTGGGCCCAGATGTGTCGCTCTTGTCACATTGGTTCCTCTCGTTCGCTGATCATAACAGGAAGGCCCCCTCTCTCAGTGGCTCCTGGGTGAGTGCACAGAGCACACGGCTGCTTGTGCTCTTGTTTGTATGACCGGGAGGTCAGGGCCCACCTGCAAACATATGAGTGACACAGAACTGCTACAAAGTGTCAGCCTTAGCTGGAATGAGAGAGGAAGAGGGGGAGAGAGAAAGAAAGAGAGAGAGAGAGAGAGAGAGAGAGAGAGAGATTGTATTGATTATAGAGGTCACAAGGACCTATATGCAAGGGATGAGCATACAAGAATTGTCCTAGGCTACTTTTACAAATGATTATTAAATATGGCTCGCTCTCTCTTCCATCTCCTCTCAGTACGCCTAATTCTGTCTTTCTTTCATTCCTTCCTTTTTTCTTCCTTTCTTTTTTTCTGTTACTTTATTACCCCCACTCCCTTTTCTCTGTGCTGTCCCTGTTGCTCTAAACAGATACATAATATGTACTGGTAGTAACAGGGACTTCAGTTCTTTTTGTTGAAGGACATGTCCCACTTTCTAGAATCTTCCCTCCTCTCACTTTCTAGAATCTTCCCTCCTCTCACTACCCCTGATGGAGAAACTGGGGAGGTCTTGCTGTAGAGCTTAAAGAACCCGATAAATCTTCTCCATCTCCTACCCTGGGCTTTGTGTTGACTGCGACCCCTGCTCATGCAAAGGAAGGCATTTCACAAGGCTACCTCCGAGTTACTGGGTTGCTAGTTAGCATGATGTCATCTGTCTTATTCTGGCGCTCTTTCTTTTTCTTTCTTTTTTTTTTTTACTGTGGACTTCCTGTGGACTTCTTGGAATGAATTGGTCTTTATATGTCTGTGGAGTGGGAGGCTGAGCTTGGGGTCGTGTGTGTGTGTGTGTGTGTGTGTGTGTGTGTGCTTTGGGTGGGGCAGGGATCTGTCGGGCCTGTCAGAGTTTGTCTTAAGCTGCCTCTTATATTTACCCATTACTATTGGAGTATTATGTAGCAGACACACACACCCATGTGTTCAAAACAAAAGGGTTGCCTTGATGGCTGTTTATAGAAAACAGCTTAGATGTATAGTATACCGTAGGCATACATGACAGAGGACATGGGAGAGCACGGTAGCTAGGAAGGCTGTGTGTGTGTGTGTGTGTGTGTGTGTGTGTGTCTCTGCATGCAAGTTTGTGAACCACCGTAAACCGCTGTAAAGTGTTGCAAGCTACATTGCTACGGTGTAGTGTTGCTGTGTTAGTTTTCACACAGATGCACAGGCACACTCTGAAATACAGAATCTGACGTCTGACAAAAGAGACATGCAGAACATGTTTGATGATGGAAGATTAATGTCCAATGTTTGTTTAACGATATTAGTTGGATTAAATTTAGATAATGTAGAAGTTGTTAGAAGTTGCATTTAATGTGTAAACTTTATGAAGAGGTGAATTTTTGAAAAACGAGAGTTGGGTAAACTGTGTTTATAAACTGTGAGCCTCCACCTCAGCCCTGCATGCAAACGTACACACACACACACACACACACACTGCTCTGTGTCTGAGGGAGGCCGCTGGCTGCAGAGCAAGTGAGAAAGTTTTGAGTGATTTTCGTCCCATTTTTTTATGTAGAAACCTCGATGTTGTTTTCTTTCTCTCTCTCTTCACTTCTCATGTTGCTGTGTCAGCAGCAGCAGGCGTGGCAGAGACAGAACGGCCAGGAGGAGGAAGATTCCGGCAACTTCTGAAAGAGA
>PYXC01001933.1:1312500-1315000 GCA_015244755.2 Tenualosa ilisha | reverse complement strand
TGTGTGTGTGTGTGTGTGTGTGTGTGTGTAGCATGTGTTCCTGTGTTTATGGCTATGACAGTGTCTGTGGCCACTGGTTTTGGTTTTTCATCTGTATGTTTTTTCTTATGTATGTGTAACTTGTATGTGTGTTTGAGCACTGAACTTTGTTTTGTTTTGATGTGTGTATGTATGTGTGTGTGCTCCTGTGTGTGTGTGTGTGTGTGTGTGTGTGTGTACATACAGTTTTCATGCTCTGTGTGTAATGAAACTGACATTGACTAATGAACTTGATTTTCCTGATGGCTGGCTAAAGGTTTGGTTTACATCCCGGCCTAATTGTTGTGTATATATATAGAATCTGCCCAGCAGAGCTGTGGCCAAGGCACACACACACACACACACACACACACACACACACTCACACACACACACACACACACACACACACACACACACACACACACACACACACACACAGTGATGCGATCCATGAGGGGGGCTCAGGTTAACTGCCGTAATAGGATACAGGTGTCCAGTATTGCGTTTCTCCACTGCACCAGGGGCAGGCTTATACTCTCAGATAGCTTTTCTGTGCTGAGACAATGGGGCCTTGGCCACTGTCAAACTCAGGAGCCCACTGTCGTATAGAAGGGGAACAGTAGACCACTGCACCACTGCCATAGGAAAAACAAAAACACGACAATATGTATTGTTGTTAAACAAGGCATTGTGGCATTTCATGGCTCAAGAAAATGACAAATGGCTTTTTATAAAGTATATATTTATAGCATAGATCTAAAGTACACAAGTTCATGTGAAAACATTTAACTTAACTTTGTGGCTTGGCATATTAGAGTAGGTTGTTCAGAAGTTGACAAAGACAGATTAAAGACTTTTCAAGTGATTGACATTCTGATTTATTCCCATTTTCCCTTTTCATTCATGCTTTGGGAAGAGTTGAAGATTGATGTTCTATTTCTGCATATTGCACAAGAAACAAATAACCCTAGAAATCCTAGTTTGAGATCAGCCTTACTTTATTGAATGGGTTGCATTGTGTGTGTATGGAACGGGGCGGCATGCAGTGTGTGTTGAACAGAATCATGAGTTGGGTGTCTCGCCATACCCCTGCTGCCTCATGTTCAGCTGAGCTCCTCGAGTCGGGAGAGACTAATGGAGGATGGTGTTGTTCTAGTAGCCTGGAAATTGGAAACTGGAAACTGTTGTGCCCTTGAACAAGGCACTTAACCCTAAGTTGCCCTGGTCCTGAAATAATAGTTGACAAATGTAAGTGGCTCTTGCAAAAATGTCTGCTGAATGCGTACATGTAAATGTAAAGCTAGTGGGTCTTTGATTTGGACTCAGAAGTGAGCGTGCTGGGTTGGTGCCCTAGTACCCTTCTTTGTACTTCTGAGTAGGCCCTGAGTTGACAGTGATTAGACAAATGCAGTGCTGGGTTATTTTAACCCAATGAATTGGGTTGTGTGTGTAGTCTAGTCTAGTCCAGCAGGTTTACCCAATCAACATTTAACCTATATAACTGTTATGTTTGCACAGTGGTTAAGTCAAATGCACAACACAACCTGTGACCAACTAAATAAAAAAGTCAAAACACATTCACATTAGCGAGAGGTATAAATAACTGAGCGTTTTATTACTGGTCAGAACCACAGTGGCCGATTGCCTGAAACACCACCGCAGCTAAACTCACTACCTGCATAATTTAGCACATCTGAGTCTGTCTGCAAAGGAGAATGCATGACTGACACTGCATAATGTGCACATCTGTGGACAGCATCCAAGGGAAAATAAACACAGCATAAAACTACTTGATTACAGCACTTGCCCAGAAGTGTTGTGGAGAAGTGAGTGAAGAGTCCCCCTGACAATAAACCACGGAGGAGGGAGTGTTGATACTACGGGGCCGCATTAACGCAAGACATGATAACGTTTTAGTGAAAGTGGAAGTTCAGGAGAATCATGACATAATTTGCCAGGTCTTTATCATCAGTCTGGCAGGTTGCTTATTCACACTCGACCTGTCTGTCCTTCCGTATCTCCCTCATCATTTCAGCACATTTTCAGTCTTTTTTTTCAGTTTTTCAGGAAACATAAAAAGCCAAAAAAAAGCCCCAAAAGACTTGGGCCATTATTGCTGATAAACTTGAATATTGAATGAATATTTACAGACAGCCCAATAGATGCTTGTGGATGTAATGTATACTAGCAGACAGGCTGTCTCCTGAGGCCCTCCTGAAGAGGAGTACTCCAGTACACCAATCATCCAAAGCAAACTGGTTGCCAAAATCATGCAAGAGTTTCTAAACAAAAATAAAAAGGAAATCTGTGACCTGGCCAAGTATGTCGTCTGACTTGAATCCAGTATTATAACACAAAGAGTATTTTAGAGAGAAAAGTTGTGCAACAGAACCTAGAAAATGCGAGAAGAAAGAAATCTCTGTAGAATGTCAGAACATCTCTGTGTGTTACGCTTGTGTCCTCTGTGCCAAGGAGGAGT
>PYXC01001933.1:1305000-1307500 GCA_015244755.2 Tenualosa ilisha | reverse complement strand
CACAAAGAGTTAACAGAGTCAACAGAGCTAACTCCACAAAGAGTTAACAGAGTCAACAGAGCTAACTCCACAAAGAGTTAACAGAGTCAACAGAGCTAACTCCACAAAGAGTTAACAGAGTCAACTCTAGCCAGGAGGCATGCTCTCTCAAGATGAGAGGAGTGCACCCCAGTGAACGTGTGAGAAAGGAGGGAAGGAGAAAAAAAAAAGAGACAAAATTAAATTGATGAGGGAGTCAGTTTTCTGTCATCCATCAGCTGGAACAGCTGTCATGTTTCTGGAACAATCCATGCATACATTCCAGCTCGGGGATGCGTTATTATATGCCATGAAAAACTGGGTGGTGGAGAAGCTTTGGAGATGGGGTGGTGGTTTGAGTAGGAGAGGTGTGTATGTGTGTGTGTGTGTTGGTGTGTATGTGTGAGCTTGTGTGTGTGTGTGTGTGTGTGTGTGCATGTCTGTGCGTGTGTGTGTGTGTGTGTGCGCGTGTGTGTGCGCATGTCTGTGTGTGCAAGTGTGTGTGTGTTTGCGTGTGCGTGTGTGTGTGTGTGCATGGTGGGGGTTAGTTTTGAGGCTGAGATGGAGACTGTCCGAAAGTATTGGCCCGGGGAGAATGCTGTCTCGAATGGAAATGCTGGCACCATGGCTCAGCAGAGCGAGAGAGTGAAGAGAGAGAGAGAAAGAGAGAGAAAGAGAGGGAATAGGAGAGAAATACAGAGCCGGGAGCAGAGGGTGAGAGAGAGAGAGAGTGGAGAGAGAGAGAGAGAGAGAGAGGGAAAGAAGGGGAGAGAGAGAGGGAGTAAGAGAGAAAGACAGAGCTGAGAATGGAGGGTGAAGAGAGAGTGAAAGAATGAAAGAAGGGGGGAGAGAGAGAGGGAGTAAGAGAGAAAGAGTTAGCGAGCGAGTGATGACTTGCTGGGCTCTCCCAACCCTTCCCAGTGAAAGAGGGTGAGACAGCACAGCACAACACAGAGCAGAAGACAACAGAAGAGGGTGAGACAGTACGGCTTGGCACAGCACAAAGCAGAACAAAGCAGAAGAGGGTGAGACAGCACAGCCTAGCACAGCACAGCACAGCACAGAGCAGAGCAGAAGACAACAGAAAGGGGGAGACAGCACAGCACAGCACAGCACAGCACAGAGCAGAAGACAACAGAAGAGGGTGAGACAGCACAGCATAGCACAGCACAGAGCAGAAGCAGAGCAGAAACAACAGAAAGGGGGAGACAGCACAGCCTAGCACAGAGCAGCACAGAGCAGAGCAGAGCAGAAGACAACAGAAGAGGGTGAGACAGCACAGCCTAGCACAGAGCAGCACAGAGCAGAGCAGAGCAGAAGACAACAGAAGAGTACAGCACAGAAGAGTACAACTCTGATTTGAATATTTTGGTCGAGTGGAAAGTGAAACATGACCTGTTGTCAGACACACAGACGCCTCACTTGGGTTTGTTCACAGCAGTTTGCAAAAAAAGTTAGTTGCTCCAAAGGACACACCTCAAACAGAGCATGCACGCACACACACACACACACACACATGCACACACACACACACACGCTCCATGTGCCAACTACCTTGTTTGAGCTTTTGTTCACGTTGAACACCTGTTCTTTTTATGTCTGATTTATCTGTTATTTTTCTTTTGGTCCCTCTCAAACATGCACACACACACACACACACACACACACATACACACACACACACAGACACACACACACATCTTTCTTTGTTGCACACTAACATGTCCTTTTTTGTTCCTCTCTCTCTCTTTCTTTCTCTCTCTTTCTGTTTGTCTCTCACTCTGTCTCTGCCATTAGCAAAGTCGCTACAGGAGTTTGCTGGGGTGTTACAAAACCTGGAGGATGAAAGAACTCGCATGGTATGTCTCTCTCTCTCTATTTCACTTTCTCTCTTTCTCTCTTTCAGTCATCCCTTCACTCTATCTTTCTCTCTCTTTCTTTCTCTCAATACCTCCTTCCTCTCTCTCTCTCTCTCTCTTTCGCTTCTTCTTTCTCCCCCTCTATTCACCTCTCCTCTCTGTTCCTACCCTGAGGCAGAAGAAAAGGTTGTGTTGTACACACTGCATGTTTCACACACAGGAGCCATGACTGACCCCTCATGGCTAACAGAGGCCCACGCTGAAGACCTGCATGGGCATGTCTGCCTTTCATCTGGGATGATCTGAACCACACAACCGTATTTACAAAAAGGACCTTCAGAGAGCAGCTGTACAAGAGAGCAGTGGAGAAAATCTCCCTTCAAAGAGGGATTGAATGCGGAAGAGAAATCTGGTGTGATTCAATCCATAGCCTTGTTGTTTGAGGTCACCGAGTGCTGTCTGCAGGAAGAAGAATGAGAACATTTGAAACAACACACATCGAATAGCAAACAGGCAGATGACAGTAACTGAATGGGGCATAGGAGAATTAAACTGACAGTGAGTTTCTGTGCCCCATTTAGTTAGTGTTAGTTATTGGTTCACTATTCGATTCATGTTGAATC